>PVLD010021512.1:0-31263 GCA_004027595.1 Dinomys branickii
CAAATTCCCTACTATCTTATCTATAATTTGGTATTTCCTTTAATGTTTTTGTGTTAACTAATGTGAAGATAACTATGTAATACAACATCCAGTTCTAATTCCCTACTATATTCTGTATAACTTTGTATTTTCTGTATTGTTTATGGCTTTTCTGGTTCATATGTCTCCATTCTTTTGTCTTTAAAATAAAATTAAAAAAGAAAAAGAAAGATTAACTGTAATCACCACCTTGAATGATCTCACAGGCTTGTACACTGCTAAGTTAACCAATACCAGGTTAGGCAGAAGTTCCCCGAATATCCACATTGGAGGCTCACAATGTGCCAAACCTTGGATCCCACTAAGGCTCTAACCTGGTGCAAAGGATAGGCCCAACAATAGAAATTCAATGTGATGTGGTTAGTGTGATGATAAGGGTGTGCAAATCATGCTACAGTGTCCCAGAGGAGGAAATATGGCCCAGGCTAGCAAGAGAAAAGTGGGGAGAATCAAGTGACAGCTATTCTTAAAAAAGGAGCCCTTCCCTCAAATGGAAACCGTGGCCAGCTTTTGTAGTCTGAGAACTTCATAGATGGCTAGGAAACACTATGCCCTTATACCTACTTTTCCTCTGGGCTGGACTACATATATTCATACACTTCTGGAAATAGAATGAACCCCGAATTATATTCAGAGGATATTTATTAAGCAGCTACTGAGTCAAAGACATTGGGCTAGGTGTGATGGAAGAAATCAAAGTAAGAAAAAAATACAGTGCCTTCCTTTTAGGAGTTCCCAGATAATACTGGAGACAGACAGCTACACTCCACTACCCAGGTCACAGATGAAAAGAGTGGTAACTTACTCTACACATTAAAAAAAAAAAAGATAAAACACAAAGAAGGGAGACACAGTGTGCAGCCAGATCACAAAACAGCCCATTCACTTTACAGATAAGGAAAGCAAATTTCAGGGAATTCAGGTCACCAGTTCAAGATTACAAAGCTGCACAACAACTTCGTTGAGTTCTGAGAATGCTGAGGTACAGTATTTGCTCGTTGCTCTAGTGCCTTGTTCTGTGTTTCATGTCTAATCCAGTGCTATTTCTGCGGCAGCATTCTAAATCTTCTATATTTATTTATTGTAGTTAACACTTGCCCCCAGCTCCTGCTTTTCCTACTTCCTTGCATGTAGTGAATTCGGGCTTCTTGGGACTCAGAGTGGGAAGATTCTGCTTCCCTGAGTGTGAGCCTAGTGCAATAGTCTATTAAATTCAACTCCAGACAAATGACACCACTTGACCCCTTTGAAAGTCAATTTTGACATCAATTAGGCCTCTGACATAATCTCTGTCTTGTGATTAAATGCATTTTTAAAACACAGTTAGTTATGGGCAGCAACTACAGAGGCCTTTGATTCATAATTGGCCATTTGTTTCCAAAAATTAACCGAGGTAGCAATAATACCTTGTTAGCTCTCCAAGGCCTACTGTAAACACACACCCTAATTCCAGTGCCTGCCCAGGGTTGAGGGACTTCTTGGCCAGTGGGGCCCTACCTTATCTTTCTAATTTATTTTCTAAAACTACAAATAGGATCGTGGTACTCTATGGCTCAAAAATCTCTCAGAGATTCCCCATAATCCCCTGGAATATACCCCAGCTCCCTGACATGATTTACAAAGCTCTGCATGCTCGGACCTCTGCCTCCTATGCATACCTGTGGGATTTCTTTATTGTATCCTCACAATCTGACCTTTCAAATCATGGATCCTCGGCATCAAATTCCACTAGTAATTCCATCAGCAAACCTATATTCGGTCATTCATTCTTTCACTCAGTCACTGATTCATTCAGTACATATTTCATGAGATTTTATTAGGTCTTGGCCCCAGTGATAGGCACATGGAATTAAGGGATCAGCTATGGTGGCAAGGAGCTTCCACTCTCAGAGGTAATAAAAAAGATCACATAGTCACTTGATTACAAATGTCACAATACAAAGACCTAGGGAAAGGACACTGAAGGCAAAGGGAACAATAAGGGCAAAGGCCTAAGCCAGAGGGAAAAGCCTAACATGAATGACGTTCTAAAGGAGGAACATGAGATGTGCAGAGATTGGCGAATAGCAAAGGACCAAATCTCGCAGTACCTTAATAGCCATGGTAAGGCATTAGAATTTTCTTCAGAAGCCAAGATTTTAAGAGGGGAATGACAAAATGATCCACCATGTTAAAGATTACTACTGAACAGAGGATAAATTATAGGCAAGCAAACCTGGGGACTGAGAAATGTGTTAAGAGACACCTGTGAAAAAACAGGCTATGAGTGGCCAACCATCCTGATCTGGCTGCAGCTGAGGGGTTCTCAAAGGAGGAACTTGCAGGACATAGAAGATCCTAGCAGAACCAAGAGAAGGCAGTCGTCTTCCAGGCAAGTTAGGGTGGAATCTTCAATTGCAGGATGACACTGAATGAAAAGGTACAAACTGTGTGCAAGTAAAGGATGTATGGATGAACCAGGCGAAAGGGACATAGGAAAAGGAGAGCTCTTAAGTTCTGGCTTTTGCATCTGGTCAGTCTTCTACCGAGAGCAAAAAGACCACTTCCATTTTTCCTGTCTGCTTTGTGATGGGTTTTGTTTCAGTGCGTGCATGTGTGTGTGTGTGTGTGTGTGTGTGTGTGTGTGTGTAGTACAGGGGACTGAACCCAGAGCCTCATGCATGCTAAGCAAGCATTCAACCACTAAACTACGCCCACAGCCCTACCCCATGGCTTTTCGAACACAAAACAAACCATGACAATAAAACAGATTGAAAGAAGCCAGCATTTCACTGTGTAGAGATGTCCGGGGTTTCAAGCAAATAACTGATAGCTTGCATCTGGGCCAAAGCCATGGCCAGCCAGTGGATTGCCTCGTGTCTTGTTTTCAGGAAGGTTAAAGCACTTTATACATTTTATTATAATCTTCACAAAACCCTCACGGGCACCAACTAAAACGTCAGGAGATAGAGGGAGATCAGATCAGCACTGATTAGCATCATTATTACTGATGAGGCCTGCGCCTCCTTGCACTCCCTGGATGACTAAAACCAGGTGGGACTGCATCTTCCTGCAGACAGTTGGCTTTTCCCGAAGACAGCTGTGCAATGCCATGACCACAAGCCTGGAGTTCAAGTCCTGTCCTAGCCACTTGTCTGCTGCATGACTTCAGGCAAGTTACCTAACCCCAGAAGCTTCTAACTTCTTATCTGTGAAGTGAGAGTAGTAATTACCTCCTTTGCAGAGTTCTGATGAAAATTAGAGATAAAGTATGTGCACCTAGTGTGCAGTAGGCTTTCAGTATGTTCTTCTTATATTAGTATGTAAGCTTTTATTAATATTCCAAGGGGGAAAAAGGAAATTAGGTGTTTCCACTCTTGAGAAGACCTTCCCAAATCAGTGACAGTGTCATAGTGTGCATGAAAGCTCACTTCAGGGAATGTGTGTGTCACCTGCCTCTCAACCTCAGCTCTGCCATGTGCTGGAGGTGTGATCCAGAACAGTTTACCTGAAGCTTCATGCCTGTCTCTCCTACACTGTAAAAGAATGTTGACTCCCACTGTATCTACATTACAGAGCCTTTGTGTGTATAAAGTGAGATTATCTGTGCTCAGTGTTTAACATGGTTCCTGGCACCTGGCGAGAACTGAATAAATATTCTCTACTACTTGTTATTACTAGTTGAGGGAAGAGGTTGCCTCTGGTTTTCCCCACTGTCCCATGGACTTCCACCCATGACTGCTGTAATTCCTGCATGTATCAAGGAGACTCTCACCTTGTACAGTGAGGTTGGGTTCCAATGGTAGCACCCTTGGTGAGAAGCAGCATTTGCCTTGAAAATATCTTCTAATCCTCCCCAAAACTGTGCACTTGGTTTTGTAATTAGGACTCTATAATATATGCATATATTAATTTATAATTCAGCAATTTACAATACATATTAAAACATTTAAAAGTGAAATTAACTCACAATAATTCACAATATTTAATATTTTTGTCATGCATAAGTAATTGAATTCCCACAGGATAAAGGCATGCATGATGTCATTCTACTGTGATTATCAAGGTGAGAGTTTGCGAAGTTGTTTTTTTTCTATAGCTAAAGAGACACTAGAAGTGGCAATACTGACGGGACAATACATATGACATTTCCTAATGGTACCATAGGCACAATTTAAAATACGAAAAAAGGATTATTTATTCAGCTAAGTAAACACAAATAAATAGCTGTACCTGTCATCATTTATTGAGTAATGTGTTATTTATAATAGATGAGCAGGTGATATAACCCAGATGCTATGCATGGGTCATAGCTGCAAAGCTAGTGCTCTGAAATTACTGCTTGGGTTCCACTTCTGTGTCTACTGTCTACTAGCTGTGTGACCTTGAGCAGGTATTTACACCATCTGAACCTTGATTTTCTCTCTTGTGATATGAAGCTACTCACAGTACCTGACTCAGTGAGTGGCTGTAATACCGTAGTAATAAATGCAAAGTGGCTAGAATAACATTTTGGCTGTGGGAGGCACTCATGTATTAGCTTCTGTCATTATTACTTCGCAGGTGCATCAAACCTCAGTGGTAGGAAGTGCCCTTTTTACTATTTTATGGGCAAGGGGTCCTGGGACAGAAGGTTTATAGAATAAGGTTTAGTTAATGTTTACTGCAAACTTGAAATATTCTTGGTGCTTCACTTAAATTATCTCACTTATACCTTATAGCAATTGCATGAAGGAATAACAACCCAATTTTTCAGATGTAGACACAGTAGGATCACTGACGAAGTTTGAGCAGTGGGTTTAAAGAAAAGCCCACCTGACTCTGTACACAAGAATCCAGAAGTAATGATTATTTCATAGAGAAGTCTTTCAGTTTATCTCTGTTCTAGGTCAAAAGAGATCACCTCCCCATTAAGTCTGTTCTTCCTTTAACTTTTTTGTTCTCTGACTGTCACATGTGTACAGTATGGTAGAATCACGGCTTGTTCATTCCTTGGACAAGTGTTTATGAAGGACCTCCTGTGCTAGTGGCTTAAGATTCTGTAATGGAAGCTCTCCTACGTGTCCTCAACTTGCATTAGTATCTTACTAGGCTCAGAGAGAACAGCAATTTCCCATACAGCATTCATCCACATATAATCTCTTCTATTGCTGCTAGGAAAGGTTTCCATAGGATCAGATGACTCCAATGGTATCGCATGCCCTTAAGACATTGGCCTCATGAGCTCTTCCTAGCAGCAATTAATCCAACTGGCCTGACGAGCTTTCCAATCAAGAGAAGGCCATCTCTAGCGATAGCACATTTTCAGGAAGGGAAAACAGATAAGCATAACATGTTGGAACTGGTGGGGGAGTCCTGAATCATTTGACTTTTCTCTAATTCTGAAGATGGGCTTTCTATTGTCTTCAGGTTAAACTAGTTCACCTGAGTTTCCCTGGTTAATATAAATGCCTCAAGGTTATTGACTAACAAGTCCAAGCAGCAAGCAGGACAGGGTTCCCAACCTGGAAAGGTTTGGGAAATATGTGAGTTTTTACACTGTAGAGACTAGTAGTTCACCCTTATCTTCATATTTTGTGTACTGGGAAACAAACGAGAAGATATTGATTTGTCTTAAAAACTCATGTAACAATCACTGAACCTCTCAGCTCCTCTAGGTTCACATTGGTCCAGTAGAGCCAGTAAATTACTGATTTCCTTAAGACCAATATTCTGTGACTCTTAGATCTCAAAGAATATCCAGCCCATGGGACTTGATTTTTGTACACTACTTACAGAACTAATTTCTGGTGCTCCAGGAGATATGAAGAAAAATATGAAAGATATTCTTAAGCTAGGAACTACATGTGAATGTATTGTTTGATGAGCAAGAATATTTTTTCCTACCCTGAGTTGAAAGATGACTATCTTTGTTTTTCTCATTATGACATTTTTGGATTACCTAGAATCCAAACGAAGAGGTGGAGGCAATGTCTTTGAATATAGGGACCTCAAAGCACTACTTAATTCCCAAAGAGGCATGCATTTCATGAGACCAAGAAGAGTGAGATTGGCCCAGTGGCCAAGGCTATTTCCATTAGGCTCCCTGCGCTCACCTCCTTCTACTTTTACAAATCTAATCAGTAATTTCACGGGCCTGACAAAGATCTTTGGTGAGTACACTGGAGCTCAAGATTCCAAGAATCATATGAAATGTCTACCAGGAGTGTTCAGATTTTCAGAGCCAAACCAACAGGAAATTATTTTTTTTTCTCTTCTCATCCCATCAAGAAAATAACAGAAAAATTGCCAAGCCTGATTTGGCATTTGACCATGGTGATGTCAAAGAGAAGGGGCATGATGGAAAACAACCAATAAACCTGAAGCTGCCATGAGAATCATTAGAATTTCTGTCAGTTAAGACCCTAGAGCACAGACAATGTTCAGTTCTTTGCCATTGGATTCTGAAGAAGGGCACTTTCTCTTAATTTCCGCCAGAGAAAACACATGTCTCTCCTCCTCCTCCTTAACTCTCTTAATCTCATGCCAAAGAAAACGGTAACTCTTTCCCCCAAACCCTGAACTCCCAGGCTAACTCTGTTTGTAATGATGATAAGTGTGTAAGTTTGAATTTCTGATGGATTTTTCATCAATCAGTAGAAACAAACCTGATAACTGAGAGTGTTGCTTCTAGACAGTACTTAATCCATGGAGGTCTTAGGATCTATACTCTTCAGAGTGCACCACCTCCATGAAATTCAAATCATAACCCTTAGTTTTCTATTGCTGTCTTGCCTGCAGAAATATAGCTTCTAAAGTTAAAATAGCCACTGCTGATTATAAGTAAGGATCAACAGAAGAATCACTTAAAGCTACATGTGAGCTGAGTTTTTTCCTAGGCAATATTAACTGGGGTACAGGAAGCAATGTTGTGTGGTTGAAAGACCAGAGTGTTCAAAGCTGTGATGCCAAGGTCAGGTCTCTAAAAATCAGTTATGTACCTTCAGCTAAAATGTAACTTCTTTGGACTTTCTTAACCTTTTGTAAATAAATGATTTAGGCTGGATCTTTCCCAACTTTACTTCAAAAGGCTAAGTTTCATTTTAATCTATTTTGATGATAACTTATGCTTTTCTCATTACTTTGTTTTTTAAATGGGGCATTGAACCCAGGGAGGGCTGAGCTATGCTGACAGCTTTCTTTTCTTCCTTCCTTCCTTCCTTCCTTCCTTCCTTCTTTCCTTTCTTTCTTTCTTTCTTTCTTTCTTTCTTTCTTTCTTTCTTTCTTTCTTTCTTTCTTTCTTTCTCTCTCTCTCTTTCTCTCTCTCTCTCTCTCTCTCTCTCTCTCTCTCTCTCTCTCTCTCTCTCTTTCTTTCTTTCTGTCTGTATTTCCTTCTTTCAAAGTCTTTTTAAGTTTCCCAGGCTGGCCTTGAACTTACAATCATCCATGCCACATTCCTCTGTGTGGCTGAAATTGCATGTGTGCACCACCATGCCTGACTCCTAATTGCCTTTACTGTCAATAGTTACCATTAAAGCTACCCTTGATCTTATCCCAGACATAAACTAAAATTCTTCTTTGTTCAGTAGCCTTTGGTACAGAACATCAATAGGGAGAAACATTGGGACTTTAGGACAACTTAGTATCAAAAGCTCTAGCTAATGACATCTCCTCAAAATCTGACAGTTTCTAACAGTTTTTGGTTAGGGCACTCTCGTTTGAGTAATCATCCCTGCATGTTTTTATTTCATTGGGTTTTATGCTTTTTCTGGTGCCTCTTTCCCCCACTTCCTCTCAGCAGCAAGAGAGACAGAAAGACTAGTAACCACACACAGATCCACAGAAGACACACAGAGTTATGGATCTGCACTGCCAAATGTATTGACAATATTTTCCCACTTGAAGTGGTAATTTTCTGCAGCTTAGAAATACTGTCAACCTCCCAATATTGTCTCAAGTATGAAGTGCTGACCAGGTAGTGATTACAACAAACATACTGGTACATCTCTTAGAATGGGTCTTAAATCTACACGCTTTCAATTATTCTCCTTATGAATAAAAGAATAATTCTCAGAAGCTTCTTTCAGAAGGCAAAGGCTCCTTCCATGGCAATATATTTTAGTAGGGCAAAAAATCGTCATTCCTAATCTTAAATTTTATTTTTAATTTTAGTATGGCAAAAAATTGTCATTCCTAATTTTTAATTTTATTCTTCATTTGAAAAGTAATGTTTAAGTGTGCATTATAGAAAACTTGAGAATCCCCAAAAAAATCTACTGAGTATTCTGTTTTATTCTTAATTTGGTCTGGGTACATGCACATACATGTATACGTTTTGTGTTATGTATTTACATATTTTACAATATTTGAAGTTACAGTTCTTCGGGGTTCGATAATAACCCATCCTCTCATCTCTTTTGGGACAGCTCATAAACTAAGGCTTGTTGCTGACACAATAGGGTTGAGAAGGTGAACAATGTTGCCCAGAGTTAGTGACCCTGGGGAATTCCTTTGTGCCAAATTTTCCTGTAATTTGGGCCTCGGTGCAGCTGTTAATGGGATTATAATTACCACAGGCCATAATTTTCCATGCTTCCAGAACACATATCATCCCATCTCAACCCTTTTGAAAACATGTTCTTGAACAAAGATTACAATTATGTTTGCTTCATCCAACACTCTTTTTCTGAGTGCTTCACATCTTTTATGAGATAGTTTCTTGACAACTTTACAAAAAGGTATAACTTTGTAGTATTAGGACATCTCGTGTTTAGCCAGTTAAGAAGATGATTTCAACACTTTTACCTAATGTATGTTCAAAATTACATGGGAATTTATATAAGTAGTGGTTAATTCTAGCTTTGATATATTAGGAGTGGGGAAGGCCTCTCTACATTGAATTACTGTCTCATGGTTCTTTATTATGAACTGCTATTACGAACTGTGTCTAGTTGTGTTGGCTTCAACTAGGAGGTATAGTTAGTATTAAGTCAGAGGTGTAATTTAATGGTAGAACACTTGCCTAGCATACATAGAGCCCTGAATTCCATTCAAAGCAGAGAAAAAAAAAGTGGGTGGATATATATGATCAAGAAAATAACAAGTAGCTTTTATTACTGAATACCTTTCAGCTATTGTGTGGTTCCATCTCAGAAACCAGCCTAAAGGCCATCAAAGAATCAAGGTAATATGAGATGGGTGAAGAAACCCTGGAATCAGGATGACTTACTCTAGCATCAAAACAGGAGACTAGAGTCAGAGTGTGAGATTTTAGGGTCAATAATCTAACTCTTCCAAGCTCCATGCCCCTCCTCAAGAGGGCTGTTTTCTTCTCTCTTTCATTTATGCAACTTTTTTTTTTGCAGTACTGGGATTCCAATCCAGAGCCTTGGCACTGATCTCTGTCCTCAGCCCTATTTTTACTTTTAATTTTTTAGTTTCAGAGTGTCTCACAAAGTTTTTAAGTTGCCTACACTGGGGTCAAACTTGTGTCCTCCTGCTTCAGCTTCCTAGAGTGCTAGAACAGGCATGTGTCACCATAACCTCCTTTTATGCAAGTTTTGAATTTGGTTATTTAATCAATTTCAGAAACATTATTAGGGACCTAATATGTCCAAAGCATATGAAAACTAGTTTATATACATCAGGTACTATGCTGTATAGATTTGGACAAACAATGTAAGTCAGGCAGAACTAAATCCAAACTTCAGCTCTACCTCTTATTAATTCACTGTTTCAGGCAACAGAATTGGGTTTTGTGCTTCTACTTTATAGCTTATTCACCTATAAAATTAGATATTAGAATATATATTTCTCAGGATTATGATAAGTTAAATTGCTAGAGTAGGTGGAGAATATCATGAGTGGTGTAAAAGATTAACTCTCAATACCATGAGAGGAGACACCCCATGAACTGAAGTAAGCTAAGGATCAAACGAAGTCACCTGCACTGTATACATTCAAAGAGAGGAAACTCAGTGAGGGCTACAATGTCATGGGCAAGAAAGGATTTTACTTGTATTGTAGAAAAGAATATGTAATGAGAACAGGCAAGGAGATGTAGCTGAGAGAAGTATGCATGAACCATGTAAGAATATATATGATGAGGAACAAATGTGAAGCCAGATTAGGGAGGGGTTGACCACACAACTAATAATTTTGAATTTCTATTCATTCTTTCATTCATCCATTCATACAAGTATTTATTGAGTGACACTATGTTTCTAGGCATTGTTGCCTTAGTGATAGAATCATAAGCAAGACATAGTCCATGCCTATTTATAGTCTTGTGGAAATGTACAAAGGCCAACCCAATGGGAAAGTCAAAGACTATTTTGAGCTTGCTATTGCAAGTGAATCTGGCACTATTACCTGTATTTGGTAGTACGAAGCAGGTAAGCTTTATACATACCATCAAGTGTGCTCCTCCCTCTTCTGTTTCCTGAAAAGGTTTCTGAGGGAATTGCATTGGGTTTATAACCCTTAGTTATTGTGGGCTGATCAGGCCTACAATCTCACAAATGAGTGGACTGCAAAGGCTTAAATAAATGAGATAACTGAAAAGATTTTAGGACTCCAGGGGGGTCAACCCTCTCACAGAATTCAAGATTCTCTGGGTGAAGACCAAGGCTTCCCTGGGTGGCCCATATTTATTAGGTTTTCAAACCAAGGAGGGGAAATACTGAAGAAAATGCAGGAATCTGGGCAGGACTTGGCAATCCCTTCAAGGATTGTCCAAGTAATGCTTTATGTTAATTTAGAAGAACTATGTTGTCTCCAGAAAAGCCTTCACTGGAGGAGTGAGATGCCTGCAGCTAGTCTCCTTTAGTTAATTGAGGTTGGAAATAAAAGTTCTCAGCTGTGGCCTTATCTCATCCTTTGAGGCATTCCAACTTCACAGGCTGATACAGGCCTCGTCAGGGACCAGTGACTCATAGAGGTTCACTTACTATGAGTCAGCTGCCCATCTCCGGACAAGGGCCTACACCTTGGGCAAACACACATAAACATGAAAAGCCAATTGGTTCATATTAAATCCTGCTCAGAGCTGCTTTATAGTGGTCCCTATCAGAATTGATTTTATTTTTTCCTTAAATTTTACCAACAAAACTATTCAATCTTGAAGATTTCTTTAGGGAAAGGTTTTAACAATGAATTCCAGTTTTTTAACAGCTAGAGCCTGTTCAGATTGTATATTTCTTCTCAAGTGATCTGTTGTGGTTTCTGCCATACAAAATGGGTGAAATTACAGAAATGAACAACAGAATGAATCTGAGAAATATACTAATAATTTTGAAATTAAATAACACATTCCTAAAAGAAGAGCATGGCTTACGTAAAATAAATATTTTATATTTGCTGGGATGTTTTTTGTAATCCCAGAATGAGGCTTATCTTGGTGAATACTCTATGCACATTTAAAAGGAGGCATCTTTTGATTCTTTTAAAAGGAATGTTTCATAAATGTCCACTGTGAGAATTTGTTGTTCAACTCTTTCCTATCTGCTGATTTTAGTCTACTTGTTCTACCAGTTCCTGTGAAAGCTGTGATGAAGTCCTTAAATACAACTCTGTGTTTGCCTGTTTCTCTTGTTGCTTTTACCACTTTTCTTCCATGTATTTTTTTAATTTTTTTTATTTTAAAAAAATAAAAGCACAAAAACATATTAACAAACAGACACAAATTAGCATAAGAAATAGTACAATCAAAACTGATTTACAGACAAGGTGACATGGACTCAACAATGGTTGTTGCTTTACCTATTGATATCTTTGAAGTGTATATACATGAACACAGATACAGACATATGAAATTGGTCAAACAATTAATTATCTCAACAACAGAAAAACACAAAAAACAGAAAACAAAAGACAAAAAATAAAATAAAATAAATAAAATTTAAAAACCAACAATAGTTGCTGCTTTGCATATCGATATCTTCGAAGTGTGTGCTCAGGATAACGCATACAGACATACAAGATTGATCGAATAACCCGTCATCAATTATTTCTTAGCATTAATTGATATAATACACTAGTAGAACCATGTTAGCCCTCCTGCATATATGTATATACATATATACATACATAGATTTTTGCCTCTTTCTTTTCTCCTTTCCCTCGTCCCATCTGTTATTTGTTTTTGAACAGATTGCCTTCATGTCTCTTAGTTTATATTCCCACCCTCAGGTTCTTACACCAATGATACAATACGTTGCCTGCACATGTACCGCTAATTTATTTCACTTATGAGGATGGACTCCAGTTTTGACCATTTGCCTACAAAGTCCCCAAAACTGTCTTTCTTTATAGCTGAATAATATTCCATTATATAAAAATGCCACAATTTTTAAATCCAGTCTTCTGTGGATGGACACTTGGGTTGCTTCCACATTTTAGCTATTACAAATTGCGCTGCTATAAACATGGGTGCACACATATCAGAATGATATTATGTTTTCAGATCTTCCGGGAAAATACCCAGAAGGGGAATAGCTGGTTTGAATGGAACCTCTAGACCTAGTTTGCTGAGAAATCTCCAAACGGCTCTCCTCTTCCATGTATTTTGAAGCTCCACAGTTATAGAAACATTTAGAATTATATCTTCTCTCATTATTTAACATCCCTAATTATACCAATAATATTTTCAATTCTGAAATCCACTTTGTCTAATATTTGACTATCCCCTTTAGCTTTGTTTTGAGTTGTGTTTACATGATATATCTTTTGCTATTCCCTTTCTTTTACCCATCTTTGTTTGTATGTAAAGTCAGGTTCTGGTCAATGACATATAATTGAGTTTTACTTTTTTCTGTACTCTTATCACTGTCTCTTAATTGTAAGGAAGTAGTAAAACTATCCCTGATTATAGATGATATGAAAGTACTAAGGAACCCACTGGAAAGTGGGTGAGAAATAATGAGTAAGTGCAGCAATGTGGTGGGATGTACAAAGTCAATATAAAAATTCAACTGAATTTTAATACTTTTGCAATGAACAGTCCAAAAGGGAGTTTAAGGAAGAAATTCCATTTGCAACAGCATCATACAGAAGGAAGCACTTAGGAATAAACTCAACAAAGTGTCAGTGTTGCATACTGAAAAGCATAAAATGCTTTTGAAAGAAATTAAGGAAAATGGAACAACATCCCATGCTCGTGAATTTTAAAGCATGTCATTCTTAAAATGACAGTACTGCCCAAATCAGCTTAAAAATCTAGTGTAATCTCTATTAAAATCCCAACTGGCATTTTTTTCCCTTGTGGGATAAACTGAACTTAAAATTCATATGGAAACACAGGAGATCCAGAATACCTAAAAATGTGGCCCTGAATCAAGACCAGCAGTTTTCTGTAGCTGTTGGTTTCAAGCAGGAGCCTAAAGTGGTATCTTTCTATGGTCTGTTGGCCATTCCAGAACTTTAGAAATGTAATGGTCAATCCATTAGAAAGAAACAAATAACTAAATAAATTTTATGAGAGGACTTCAAGATGGCGATCGGGTAGGCAGCAGAGAGAGAATCTCCCAGATGAATGTCACTCAGAAAAAGGAATATAGGAATATAGTAACATGTGAGACAGAAAGGAAAGAGGTGGGTATCCTGAACTCAGGAAGGATCTGAAATGGGAATTGAAGACTAAGCAAAAGCTGGAGGAAAGGATCGGAGATCCGCCATGGCACAGTTGGAGGGAGAGGAGAAGGAGGAAGTGTCCGCTCCAAACACACTCATGGTCCGCGCCCTCGTTCCGGCGTTCCCAACTTCAGCTTCAGAGGCCCATGCTCACAGAAGCCTCCTGACTTGGCCAGGGGAGAGTGGAGTTCTGAGAGCTGGTCCAGGGCTGGAGGGGGGAGGGCGCAGCCAGGAAAGGAGGCAATGGCGGTCGGGAGCAGTTGTTGAACCCAGTGTGAGAATAAGAAGTTACCACCGCCACTGGGGCAGAGTCCTCACCCTGCGGCAACCTTCCTAATCAGCGCCTGGAGAGAATCCATGCAACTAGTACACAGCCCACCACGCCTGGCTCTGTGCCTGCCTCGAGGAGGTGGGCCCCTGCCTCTCTGCTGGGTGAGCGGCTACTGGCAGAGAGCAGTGGGGAACCTTGGCGGGGAGCCGCGGCAGCTCCCAGGGATCCAGCCAAGGAGCGGACGGGGGCTCCAGCACTGCAATGGGAGGGAGATGCAGATGGAGGTGGATCGCGTGGCTCCATGCCCTTCTCACTCCAGCATCAGGCAGGAAGCACGAGCTGGGTTGCCGGGGCTCAGCTCCCACCCTGAACTCTCTCTGGGAGCACCTGAGTCTTGGCAGCTTGAGCAAGCACAGCCTGTTCCTGGCAACAATGGGACGAATCCACGGTCTTCAGGACTCACCCCAAACTATTAACGTGAGCACCAGGAGGGTCTCCTCACAGCTTGCACATATGAACCTTGCATGAACCCATAGCAACAAATTAGGTGAAAAGCAGCAGATCGGGAGTCTGAAAAACAACAACATACTGTATACAGCAGACCCGAGAAAATCCTCCAACTCTGTTCTAGAACTAATCTTTAAACTCAGTTCATACCCTGAACTAACACAGTGAGAACGGGCCAGGGAGATTTCAAGCCCTTATACCAAGCATCGTAAGTTCGTCCAATGCCCAGTTGCAAGGGTTGGGGAACGGTAATACTGGAGATCAGGAGGAGGGAGGAGGAGAAGAAAGGGCCTCTGGCATCGAGGCAATGGGACAGAGCCAAACGGGTCACCGAGGGTGCCCCAATAGGGGCGCATGCCCCGCAGCTGCTCCCACTGAGGGCCCCGCGGCTGCTCCCGCTGTGGGCCCCGTGGCTGCTCCACTGTGGGCTCTGTGGCTGCTCCACTGTGGGCTGTGCTGAGGGCGCCCCACGGACTGGACCCACCCCCACCCATAGCATGGTGATGGGGCAGAGCCAGGCGGTCCGCTGTGAGCATAGGTGCTTTTCCACCTCTGACCATGGCAGTTTGTATACACCCATGTATGCTATAGTATAGTCTGAGGCAACTGTATCTCTTCCCAAGGTGAAAGTCCAGGGGTATAGATAAACCCAGGAATACAGTTATTATCACAGGGAAGATGATTGATTGAGTGTTAGGGCAATGGAGATAAGGGAGGAGAAAAGTGAATCATCAAATGGGCCATCATCTGTGTAACTAACAAATGTGAAGGTAACATTTGAGTAAAAAATGTGAAGGTAACATTATATAGGACAGTATCCAGAGCTAATTCCCTTCTATGTTCTCTATAATTTTGTATTTCCTCAATCGTTTTTGTATTAACAGAAGTGAAGATAACTTTATATTATACAGCATCCAGTGCTAATTCCCTACTACCTTCTCTATAATTTGGTATTTCCTTTAATGTTTATGTGTTAACTAATGTGAAGATAACATTATGTAATACAGCATCCAGTGCTAATTCCCTACTATAATCTGTGTAATTCTGTATTTTCGGTATTGTTTGTGGCTTGTTCTGGTTCATGTGTCTCCATTCTTTTGTCTTTAAAATAAAAAATAAAATAAAAATAAATAAATAAATAGTGCCTTTCTCCGATGTTTTCTCCTTTCAGAGTACCTAAAAACACTCCTGAAAAAAAGTTAAAGAACTCAAAATTAGAGAACTACCTGATTTCCAAGCTTCTACAAAACTACAGAAATTAAAACTTTGTGGTAATAGCCTAACGATAAACATATAAATTAATGAAACAGAATTGTGAGTCCAGAAGAAAACCTCACATTTGTGGTGAACTGACTTCAGAAAGGGTGCTGAGACAAATCAAAGAGGAAAGAAGTCTTTTCAACAGGTGTTTCTAGATGACTACATATCCACTTTCAGAAGACTGAAAATTCAATGGTTCAAACTGGCTCCTACCTTGTACAGCAAATTAACTCAAAGTCATTTACAGACGTAAATATTAAGCCTAAACCATATAAAATGACTAGATAAAAAATGAATATATCTTCATGAGCTTGGGTTAGATAGTATTTTCTTAGCAATAAAATCAAAAGCACAAACAAGAAAAGAAAAAAATAGACAAATAGGATTTGATTTTATCAGAGTTAAAAATTTTTGTGTTTCAAAAGATACTGCCATGAATACAAAAAGACAATTCATCAAGGAAAATATAAATCATGTAGTTGACAATGGACATGCACAAGTACTGTGTACATGAAGACATTTTACAACTCAGTAATAAAAAGGGGCTTAAGATGTAGCTCAGACAGTGTTGAGCTTTCACCTAGAAGGTACAATGCCTGGCTTCAGTCTCCAGTGTGGCAAAAAGTCAAATAACCCAATTAAGAAACGGGCAAAGGATTTGACATTTCTCTGAGGAAGATATGCAAATGAGAAAAATAGATCTGAAAAGGTACCCAACATTGTTAGACATTAGGAAATTCAAATAAAAATGACAGTGAGATGTGATCACATCCACCACTGTTGCCATAATAAAAATGACAGATAATACGTATTGGCAAATATATGAATATGCCAGAACCTTTATGCATCATTGGTGGGAATGTGAGATGATTCAACCAATGTGGAAATAGTTTGACAGTTCCTCAATCAGTCTGTCGTCTGATCCTACTATATGACATCCCTAGGTATACACTGAAGAGAAATGAAAACATATGTTTATACAAAAAAGTTGTAAACAAGGTTCACATCAGCATTATTCATAACATAAACCAGAAACAACTCAGCCATTCACCAGCTAATGAACAAACAAAATTATGGTGTATCCACACAATAAAATGTTATTTGACCATCAAAAAAATGAGGTATTAATAAATATGCAATTTGGATGAACCTTGAAAAATTATGCTAAGTGAAAGGAGCCAGTCACCAAAAACCTCACATAATGTATGATTCTGTTCATAGCAAATACCCTGATTAGGCAAATCAGTGGGAGCAGAGGGTAGACTAGTGGTGCCAGGGTCTGAAAATAGAAGTTTGAGTTGGTATAGAGAGTCATTACCAAGGGGTACCAGGTTTACTTAAATGAAAACATTCTAAAACATATTGTGGTGATGGTTGCACAACTCTGTGATTATACTGAAAGCCACTGAACTTTACTCTTTAGATAAATAAATTATAGAGTTTGTGAATTTTAATTCCAAAAAAATCCCTTTTTGTTATTGAGTTGTTAGAGTTCTTTATGTATACATGTACATGTTTCTTGTCTGTGATTTACAACCATTTTCTCTTCTTTGATGGGTTATCTTTTTACTTTCTTGGCAGAGTGCTTTGAACAGAAGGAGAAAGAGGGAGGAGAGGAGGTGAGGGAGAGATACGACCTCAGAGTAGCCCTTGACAAGTTCTGGGATTCTGGATGAACCACAAGACATTTGATCAAGAGGCTGCAGTCCAAGCCTCTGCTTGTTTGTTTTCTACAGATATGTGCAAAGTTGCCAAGGAATCAGGGCAGAGTTGTTCCCCTGCAAATAGGCATTCAATAATTATTTAAATGAATACATGAATACCCAGTAGCCACCCGATTGGTTTGACCCAAGATAAGAGGGAACAGATGATATAAATACATTTTTGCAGAAACAGTGTGGTTCAGAGAAAGAAGCATATGTTCTAGAGTCAGACTGTTCCACATTATAAATGAAGGCCAGTCACTTAACAGCTTGATATAAGGTTGAGCAAACAGGTCCTGTATGTTATTTCTATACTTTTTATTAACTTCATATTTTATATTTTAATACAAAATGTATATTTGCAAAAATTTCTTGGTTCAGCTTCCTTCTTTCTGCTCCCACATACACTCCAACTGCTAGAGACCTATCACTCTGCCTTATAAATCGTAAAGATAATAAAACAACCTCATGAAAAACAGAGGAAAAAAATCACTCATAGCTAACACATTTAGCATCATAGCTCTCAGCATCCTAGTACAAGTCCTTCTAGTCATTCCCTATTACATATAAGTATATAACAGCACTATTGCTTATTTCTTCAGGGATAATATGTGACCCATATTAACTCATTTAATCCTTATTGTGACTGATCCTTTAGCCAGACGTAATTTGTCCCATTTTAAAGGTGAGAATACTGAAGCACACAGAGAGGTGGTGGCCTGCCCAAAGTCATATACTTGGTTACACTAAGGATTTCAGTCCATGCGGTCAGCCTCCAGTGTGCGTTGTACATTTCATCATTATTATACCAAACAAAAAATTTTACCATCTAGCATAAAAACGTACTTCTCCATATACGTAGAATCATACAGGTATTAGTTTGCAGTATCCATCGAGTGACTATATCATGATTTCCTCAATCACCTTCTCTATTTTTGGACATTTATGTTGTTTCTAAGTTTTCACAAAGTGAGATAAATATCTTTGTATGCAAAATGTCTCCTCTGTGGTTAGGATTGTTTCACTGAAGAGCAGATACGAGGTCAAAGGGAAGAACATGTACTTGGCTCTGAATCTTATCACCTAGTGGTTTTCCAAACTTGTCTACTTTCTGTCAGTACTCAGCAGCATGTTGGCAGAGCCCTGGATGTTCTGATCCAGTAGATATTGGGTGATTCCCAAAATGCTCAATCTTTACCAACTCTCCTGATGATTCTGATGGGGGCCAAGCTGTGGAAAGAGCACCTTCCCAAGGGCCTCCCTACTGAAGCACTATTCTAGGATTCTTACATGTGTTCTCACTTTACCACCACCTTCAAGGGCAAATCGGTGGTGGGACTTTAATTAAATAGGCGAGGTTACAAACTCTAATTCATTCACCAAGTTCAATAAAGATATTTGTGGGGCTGGCTTCAGGGCTGGACATACATAATGGTGTACAGGAGTCCTCATTTTCATGACACTCACCTTATGGCATGATTTGATGGATAATATGCCAGAAAACATTTCAGAGAGTAATATGTGTCCAAAAGTCACCAAAACAGAAAAATGTGGCAGAGGGTCTTTGAGGATGGGGGAGGGTTACTTGACACAGCGTATTCAGAAGTAATTTTGCTTGAAAAGGAAATGTAGGTCTTCCAGAAAATGTGCCAAGCAGAAGAAACTGCAAATTTGAAATATGTGAGCAACAGAAAAATAAGGTCAGTGAGGATGGATGTAATTGGTGAAAGCAAGAATGTAGCAGACCTGGAGGGAAAGACAGGGGTCAAAGAATGTGAGGTTTGTAAGCCCTGGTAAGGAGTGATTCTGTTTGCATTCTGGATACCACTGCTTGGGCTTGAAGCAGGAATTCTGACTATCATGCACACTTTTTTAAAAAATTCACTCCAGTACCTCTCGGTAGAAGGGACTGAAGATAGCAGAATTGAGAGATGGGAAACTCCTGAGTTCTAAGCCAGAGGTGATCAGGGTTTGGCCTAGAGTAATGGTAGCAGGGATGCAGAAGAATAAATAGATTCCAGCGATATAGAGAGGCAAAAGGAGGGGGTGTCTATAGAAAACTAGTACCTCATATACTTTGAACCAAAAGCAGTTGCTATAACTAAATACCTCAGGCAATTTGTAAAGCAAAAAGGTTACTTAGCACACAGTGCTAGAGATTCCAGTCCAGGTTTTGCTGGTCTCACTGTCTTTGGCCTCTGGTAAAGATCAACACTGGGGGGGTGATAGTGGAACAAACCATTCAACTCATGACCCAGAAGGCAGAGAATAAGAGGGTGAGCTGAAGTTTCATCATTCACTTCAGGATCCCATGAATTAAGGATCTTTCCCAAGGCATCTCCTCCTCAAGGCCCGTGGCACCTCTAGCTACAGTAAGCCTTTAAACATGAGCAGGTGTCATTACCCCTACTGAAGCCAAAGCAAGCAGAAACAAGAGGTGATCTCCCTAGTGAATGAAATGAAGGGAGGGTTTTGGATGGTAGTCCCAGCTCTCTCTTCACCTAGTCATGTGATTTTGAGCAAGTCACTATCACTTCTGGCCTGCATACCAGCTCAAAATAAATATATACATGTGGGAATTTCTAAGTCTAATATTTCTCCACTTTTTTTTTCATGGTACTGAGGATTGAATCCAAGGCCTCATGCATGCTAGGCAAGTGCTGCACCGGTAAGCCGTGCCCTTAGCCCTTCCTATCCAGTTTTAATGCGATATCCCGCATATTCACCCCTCTTTTCTTTTTTTTTTTTTTTGCGGTACTGGGGATCAAACTCAGGACCCTGCGCTTGCTAGGCAAGAGCTTATTCCACTGAGCTATATCCCCAGCCCTCACCCCTCTTTTCTTTAACAAATATTTATTAAACACTTACTAAGTGGCAGCACTAGAGTCGATCCTGACAAATCAGCCAGACACTAAACCTCTGTGACTCTCACAGTTTAGGAGACATAACTGATTTTAAACAAATAATTGCACAAATAGTTATTTAAATTGCCGTTATGATAAGAGTTTCTAGGGAGAAACACAGAAATAAAATCACAGGGTTGCTAGTCTTGAGAAAAGATCATGGGAAGTCTTGCCTATAGAAAACGCATTATGGCTGTGGGATTTGGGAAAACAATTCATTTAAGACAAGTCACGCACCTCATAGGATCTTTCATGGACTTTGGCCCAATAAGCTCCGGTTACTTTTAGAGTCAGTTGCTTATAAGACTGAAATGACTTTACCTTGTGTGCACTACAAGGGGCCATGTGATTCTGGGTATGTTCTCTCCTGAGGTTGGCTAGTCCTCTTTGAGAAAGTCAAACATTATTTTTCCTAGAAAAACTGGAGAGCCACATTCTTTGATCTGATGTCATGACACCATAGGGTGAAGGATGCCCTTGGCAATACATGGGGCAGTTTAGTCTCTGCCTCCACCCCAGGGTTTCAGGCCAGAACACCCCATGGCTAAGTCTCTCAGGACCATATTTGGCCTCTCCATGTGGTAAATAGGTACATTGCTCACTTAAAAATTTTGAAGATTGTGTTATAAATGTCTCTTCACTACAAGTTATTGCAAAAGAGCACTGCTAGTGTAATGGTATCATATCATGCACAATTCCCCTACAAGTTATTGCAAAGTATTTGAAAGTGCTCTAGTCATTTTTTTTTTCAGTACTGGGGATCGAACTCAGGACCCTGCGCTTGCTAGGCAAGCGCTTATTCCACTGAGCTATATCCCCAGCCCCACGCTAGTCATTTTTAAAGCAACAGTTGCACCCACAGACAAACTATCAAGCTACTAATCACTGTAGCTTTCCAACTACACCACTGTTACCCCCACTTAAACAGGATCTTTGTTGGCCCAGAGTTTTCAGGATCTTGGGGCTGATGTCTTATCACCTTAGCTGCAGGAGCCTGAGAGATGACACTGTTTCTTCCCCTTTGGAAGTTCCCAGAGGGGAACACTGAAGGAGAGATCTTCCGTCAGCTATATCCAGGCTGGCAGCCTGTATGGCAATGCTACCCATTCCAAATAAAAAGAAATCCTTTTTCAGAAGCTGAGGAACATACAGGGGGATAATTGGGGTTCTGTCTAGAGGGCCCATCCCCAATGTAGCAGGGACAGCCACACCCCTTAAAGGGAGCTGATAGTTGGCCAACTGGTTGTCTAATCAGGAAATCTGTAATCATTTTTAAAAGTGGTCTTGATAGAATATTTCCATGACCCCCAGTCAAACCCCATAGCCCTACAACCTCTCCGCTGATAGCTAGGCAGTGTGGTCACTGGTCAGGTGAACAGATTCGGCAGACTGCTGGAGTTCAAAATTCAAAACTTGTGACTTAAGAAAATAATTTTCTCAGTTCTGTTTTGCACATCTTTATATAGGATTGAGAAGAATGTATCTGTCACGGGCTTGAAATTAAAAAAAAAAATCCATAAGCTAATATAGGTCTGTGCACAGTGCAGCATTTTGGTTCACTGGTTGCTATCACATCCGTAGTAGATGTCCACAGGGATCTGCATTTCCTGCTGCTGTTGCTGCTGCCGCCGCTGCTATTGGTAATGTTGCTGCTGTTGCCGCCGCTGTTGCTAATAGGAAGAAATAAGAGAGTCACCTACTGAACAAAAGTGGCAATGTGATCAGAGGAAGGAACAATAAACAGGAAAGAGATCTGCCACTATTTCTCCCTGTGATTTTAGGCCAGCCACTAAATCTGAAAACCCAGGATCTGAAAATGAAAAACATTTAATAAAATGACCTTGAGCTCTTTATCAGTACATATCGTTGTTCAGGAGGGTTCCAGGGAGTCAGTGGTGTGCTGTCCCAGGACTTGCTTTGCCCGCTGTCGGTATCTCCACCCTCACCCCACCCACCACAGGGTGCTTCTCCAGGGGCTGCTGGGAGGAGCACAGTTGCTGCTCAGGGCTGAGAGCTAAGTGCTGTGGCTGACTCTGGAGATCGCCACTCCTGGCTCTCTCTGCAAATGAGGGAACTGAAGCTCACAGTCATGAAAGGATCTATGTGACCCTCTCAGAGCCAGGGTCACTGAACTGGCCTGGGACCTACCTTCTTTTACTTTAGGTTGGCCACACCACCTTCTCATTCTCCATCCAAGTAGGTACAAGGAGCAGAAGGCTGAAAAGATGCTTGGATTCCTAATATGAGGATCCCAGCTTAGACTGAGCCACCAAGCAGACACACTTGTTCCTTCAGCCCCCAAAGAGGCCAGAGACAAGAATCAGGAGGTCTATCTTGCTTCCAGTCCCAGCCAGGGCTGGCTATGTGATTCTGAGCAAACTACTAAATTCCTCTGTGCCTTTCTCAACCCAGGCACGCTTAAAGCCTGACTTTCCCTTACTTACCAAGCCATTGTGCCAAAAAGCCCTAAGGTGATCAAACCTTGTTTTAGTTATGAAGTCACCAAACATATTATTTAGTCTTTGCTTCCTACGGAGGGAATCTATTTGAAACTTTCAGCTCGTTCCATAGGGTCTGTGCTCATTTTTTGAGATTTCACTTCCAGTGAGTGAGCAAAGCCCATTTAGAGACCCTCAACCTCCCCAGCAGTTCCTGGGGTCTAGGCCCAACGCCTGTGTTTGTGCAGCCGAGGAGGGAAGAGCACACTGGCTGAGTCAATAGGCCCATTATGTGTGGCTCATTCCACAGGAGAACACTGTGTCTTTGAGGGCCTGGCAGCAACTGGCCCTACCTGTTTTCGAGTCAGTATATTCTGTTTGCTGGAGGGATGAAGGGAGTGCAGAACACACCACCATCTCATCATCATAAATGCCCTTTCTGGTTAATGATTACCACGTATAGTACCACTGTAGTCCAACTGCACACCCCAAGTGCCCTTCCCATGGAGACTGGCAGGCAGCGCACAAAGGGGGTCATTGTGTGCGTCGGGTGAAAAAGTGAGAGAAACCCTCAGGTGCCAAGTATGGCTTCATAGTTCAGGATGGGGGAGGTGGGGACACTGTGCGCATATTTTCTCATTTTATAAGACAATCTATTTACATTCACTATTGACCCTGGGGTACTGTTACTGAAGCTGGAATTTGTGTCATTCAATAAAATACTCTATCAGCCTAAACTGACATTATAGAACATCAAGGCGATCCCACAGAAACCGTTCCTATCCCTGGCCAGAACTGGTTCCTTCATAGCTAGAACCATCCTTCTCCTGCTGGGGAGGCACGAGGGCTTGTCTGGACGGTTGGCGGTGTCTGCTACCCCAGGAATGACTGAGGTTGATGGCTCTCAGGCCCCAACCAGCCTCTTCTGTCTACCAGAGCCAAAGCAGGAATGCCACCCCCCTGCCCGGGTCTCAGTTTACAGGTTTTTTGCACTGATCATTAAGCAAGGCCACCCGCGCTCCTACTCAGCGCTTCCTCCCAGGACAGAGCTCCCACCCTGACGCTGCCTTTCCGCAGCCCAGCTGCATGCCACCTGTTTCTATTGCTGCCTACAGACAGAGGGGACTGCTCCAGGGCTAGAAAGTCATGACCTTGGCCGTGTTTGTGGGTCAAAGAAAGCAGAAGGATGATTGGCTGGACCAAGGAAACAAACATTTTTTCTCCTGGAAAAATACATCTCACAATACCTGAAATTCCATCTTTAGTGCTCAGTTACTTAGTGTCCAGAATCTCTCTTTGTGGCAAGCTGGAGTGCAGATCATTGAGAGAATTTTGTCCTATAAATATAAATCAGAGTGAGGTTAAGCACAGTAGGTACCTGATGGACTATCACACAATTGTTATAAATGATACTGATAAAGAATCGCTATTCCTCAAGGGCTGGTGTTGTATCTTACTCCCCACTATAGCCTCAGCACTATCCGGAATATAAAAACATATCACTATTTTTTGAATGAATGACTGAATGAGTCACTGAACAAATGAATTTAAGCTGGGAAAATTTTTATTACAGGCTGTTTCTTTTTTAAAAATCCAGAACTAATAATTAAATCCAAGGAATGATTTTCAGAATATGAAAGGTTATCTATTCATGTCTATAGATGTGGATTGTAACAGGGAAAAAGTAAGAATAGCTACTAGGGTCACAAAAAGAAAAAAAAAGAACTCAAATGTAGGGTTTTGTGGAAGTTATCTAAAAAGAGTTGTAGTCTTTCTGCTGGCAGTGCTAAATAGAAAGTAGATCTGGATCACCTCAGGGTCTTCTTACCATGGCATGTGAACAGCCTTCCTCAAACTGAAACCAATTTAAAGGACTGTAGAACTAGAAATTTCAGCCATGTTTCTATTATTAGTATTCAGACACCTAGATCTGATTGTACCTGAAGCAGGCATAACCTCAGACTTCAGTTATACCAGCCAAGCCCCACCCTTTCCTTTATGCCAGTTTAAGTTTCTGATGAAAAGGACAAGTTCTTAGCATTCTAACGACTTTATTAGAGAGTTCATAATGGCATTGGTCCCCAGCTGTTAACAGCAGTCTTTTCTATGTGATTCTGCAAGCTTCCAGTGAATTCAGCTCAAACCTTCACTTTGGTGGGGACTATGATGACCAGATAGGAGGGAGGGAAAGAGAAACAGTGATACGGAGAATCTTTGATGATCGTGCAAAAGGCATACTGTAAAACTCTAGTCTTATACTAAGGAAGGCAGATTTTTCCACTTTGGCCTTGAGAGAATTCCAGAGCTTTGCCATTCAAAGTGAGGTCCCCAGACAGTGAGTGTTACCTAGAATTTCTTAGAAGTGCAGAACCTCAGCCTCTTCCCAGAACCTATGAATCAGAATTTGCATGTTCATGGAGTCAAAATATATGCATATATATGAAAGGGAACCACTGCTGAGAGGCCCCAGGAGGGCAGGGCTCAGGCACACTTTGATCTGTTTTACATAAGGGATGTCACGCATAGTCTGTGAAAAGTAGGTGCCCTTGCTTTCAGTAAATTTGAAAATCAGCCCGGTGTGCTGGCGCATACCTGTAATCCCAGCACTTGAGAGACTGAAGCAGGAGGATCTTTGCGATTTTGAGACCAGGCTGGGCTACAAAGTGAGTTCAACTGCATAGCAAGACCCTACCTCAAAAAGACAAAAAATTTGAAAATCATTCATGATTGTTCACATTTCACAGAAGGAGACACAAAATCTGTGTCAGGTTGGGGAAAATTTTTGTAGCTAGGATACAAAGACCATGATCCCTCTGTTTAAAAAAATGATAAATTGGCCTACATCAAAAACTGAAAATATGCCTAAGCTCCACAGGGTTGAAAAAAGAGAAAATTATTGAAACTTTTCATCTTGCTTCCCAAAAGACACCGTTGCAAAAATAAAAAAGATAAAGCATACTGGTAGAAGAATATTTGTAAAACACATTTGACAAAAGGATTTTTATCTTCACAAAGCTCAGTAGTAAGAAAGCAAACAACCCAATTAAAGATGGGAAAAGATCTGAACAGATACTTCACAAAAGAAGTTATGTGGATGACAGATAGCTACATGAAAGATGGGTAACGTCTTTTGGTATTAAGAAAATGCAAACGGCAACGGTAGTAAGCTCTCTGTGCGTACCCGCTAGGCTGGCAAGAACAAAAACCCTGTAACACCAAGCACAGTGAAGACATGAGTAACCTAAGCATTCATAGATTTCCAGTAGAAAGGCGAAAACAGAACCACCACTTTATATGGTTTGGTAGTTTCTTATCAATTCACATAGATACTTGTATGGCCCAGGAATCCCACCCCTAGGTATTTACCCAAGAGAAATCAAAACACACATTCACACCCAAAATTGCACTTAAGAGCATTTACAGAGGCATTAGTTACAATAACCAAAACCTGGAAATAATCCAAATATCCTTCAACTAGTGAATGGATAAACAAACCATACATCCACACAGGGGATACTACTCAACAATAAAAATCCGTGAAACAAGCAAACAAACAAACATAGGAATGTGGGTGAACTTCAAAAGGGTTACACTGAATGAAGGTCACTAGATTCAGATGACACATAGTATGCCTGCCATTCTATTTATCTGGCATTATGGGAAAAGCAGACAAAACTCAGATCTATGATTGGGGTGGGAAGTGGGGTGTGATTGGCTCTAATTAAGGTATAATATTAATTTCCTAGAGGTACTACAAAAAGTACCACAAACTAGTAGGAATGTATTGCCTCCCACTTCTGGAAGCCAGGAGTCTGAAACGGAGGGATTGCGGAAGGAGAGCAAAGCCAGACTGGAGGGAGCTGTCTCCAGCCTCCCCTTGGCTTGCAAATGGCCGACTCAGTGTATACTTGAAGCTCTTTGTGCACATCTGTCCCCAAACTTTTCGTCAGACCAATTGCAGTGTGAGATCAGTGTGCACCCTAATTACTTCTTGTATTTGTTTGCCTCTCTCTGAAAATCCTGTCTCCAAATAAGATCATATTCAGTGGTTCTGGGAGTTAGAAGTTTAACACACAAATTTGGTCTGGGACACAATTAAACCCATAACAAAAGCATCAGGAAACAGTTTTGGTGCTGGAAATGTTCTGCTATCTCTGAACTGTGCTGCTGGCTTCACATAAATATATACGCATTTAGGAAAAGTCACAAACCTTTGCTGCACATAATGTAATTTTGTAAAACTCTAAAAAAATAAAGCAGACTACTTCTTCTTGCTCAGCCTTCTCTCCTGACTGAATCATGCATTTTGTGGGGACAAAGGACTTTAAAAGAGATCACAGTTTCACAAAGACTGTTTTTCTGCCATATGAGTGGGTCTACACCAACGTCAGTGGAATGTCTTATTCCATCAAAGCTGAGAAATTCCATCACACTGAATGGTTCGTTCCACGAGTTGCCTTTCTTAAGTGGGACGAAATAATATGAAGTGAGGCCCAGCTGGGATGATCCGGTCTGTGACCTGCTGAGGTTGGCTGGAGCTGGCAGGCAGAAGCTGCATATTTTGCCAAGGAGCCTCAGTCATCTCAGCCCCCACCTGAGGCCACTCTGAGGTCACCTGCAGGAGAGGGAGATAGGAGATCAAACAGCCTGCCAGCTACACTGAGACACGCAGGAAAGAACTCAGGAGGTGACCTCATCCTCCTGGGAGGGGAATGGGCCGGTGAACCTGCTCCGCATACACTTTATGGGGGGTATATGCAGGTTACACTTACCCAGGTTGCTCCAGGAGAGAAGAAATGTCCAAAGGGGCCAAAGATAACAACCCTCGGAACCTCTCCCTTCCTGAGCCCTGCCAGCGTCTCCTGCTGCTGTGTGTTCTTACCTGTCCCCATCTGACTTACAGGCATTCTTCTGGTCACTGACTTTACACCTGTTCAGGCTGATCAGAATCGCTTGACGAGTGGTGGAGGCAGAAAGACTGATCCAAAGTGATTGAGAGCACACACTGATGGCCTGGCCCCCTAGAACAGGAAAAGTGTTCTGCATAGGTAAACCCTTCTGAGCACCCTGATTTTGTGGGTATGAAGAAGAGTGGCTGGGGGGAAATTGAGCAGGAAGCCAACTGAAATCAAATGAACAACATAGTTAATCTTTGCAAAGGGCTTGGTGCGACTGTCCCCAGATGTGGCTGAGCTGGGTTTAAGGGATCAGGGAGTCACAGGGCAGTATGCTGGGCAAGACTGCTGCCAGCCTGTGGGTAGCCCGCCAGCCAGAGCTCTCAGGTGTTGGACAACACAGCTTGGTTCTTTCCTGCTGTCTGTCAGAAATGAGGTCACTGTTTTCCTAACCTTCTCAGGCTTGGCTTTGTTTCAGTCAGGTCCTGCTTTTATGTTTTGCTTATATTTCAGGTGCTTAAAAAAAACTACTCCCAATTTAGTTTTCTAAACAAAAACAACAACAATAACAAAAACCATCTATTTGCATGGGCTTAGTTTTTCCATCTGTAAAATGGGAGTAAAGAAAGCCAGTTTCTTTCAGTTCTGTATCTGAACAACAAAAGATTTAGACTCAGAGTGTTAGAGGGTTTGGGTTTCCCAGGTATTTTGTTTTGTTTTCCTGGCACATTTTTATGCACACACACACACACACACACACACACACACACACACACGAGTCTTCACAATAACCCTGTGAGGCACAATCTTTATCCCTACCTGTATCTATTGCCCTATCATAGAGTACCACAATGCAGATACAGTTACAGCCTCCCTGCATCCTGTCACCTGTCCCAGGTGGCAGGAAGGCAGGTTTTCACCTGGACATGCTGCCACCATTCTGACACCCTAACTACAGCTTTCTGTCACCTCATCGCCAGCTCTCCGTTGTTGTTTGTTGTGAGGTTGCTAGTGCTTTATAGGAACCTTTCAGTTTAACACTTCTCCTTTGGCAAGTTTTATGGTTCTTGTCAACCATAAGGAACTGTTCTATGTGTGAAAGCTGCTCAGGCACAAAGATGTCAGCCCTCTCCTTACACTCTCCTTCACATTACTCTTCCTCTTTCTCTGCCCTTGCCTCCAGGCTGGTTGCCATGTTGGTCATGATCCTGCCACTTCCCCCAGGACATTCTGAACAACTAGAGTTAAGCACTTGGAGGACACAGCACAGGTCAGGTACTGCACTTAGCACTTTGCATGCATTGCCTCATCTGCCTTTTATTTCACCCCACAACAACATCAGGAGGCAGGTGCTACAATTATCCCCATTTGACAGGTGAAGGTGAGGCACCAAGAGGTTGAGTAACCTGCCCAAGTTCACACAACGAATTAGTGGTGGAGTCAGTGCTCACAATGAGGTCCTTCTGCTCCATCCTATTGCCCAACAGTTCTACAGCACCAAGAATGTCACCAGGGTGAGAGCAGGGGGAGTTGTGTGGCTGAAGTCGGAGGCAACTAATAAGCTCTATCCACAAGTAAGTTAGGGGAACCATCTTACTTATTTTTAAAAATCAATTCTCATCTTTTTCTGGTCATCCATGCTATTGCTCAGTTGTGGACTTCTCTCAATATCCAGACATGTGAAAGAAGCAACTGTCACATGAACTTCTGGATGTGCACATCCAGATTTGAAGATGTGAAGAAGAAAATAAGTCAGTTGATGGCTCATAGCCTGAGGTCTGTTTCTAAATCAAAAGCAAGAAAATGCTACTATGGCTATCATTTCGATGTCATGTCCTCCCTTTTAAATCCCTGCTTAGCATGTTGTGCGGCCCTGGTAGAGAGAAGGTCATTAGGGTGTGGGCAGGGGGAAGATCCCTAATAAATAGTTTAAGGTGGTTGAAGGGTTTTTTAAGCTTTTTTCCTGTCCATCACCAAGGGACTGAGTTAACCATGTTCTGGAAGAGGAGGAGGCAAAGCCAAAGGAGTGACCCAAGGTGGGTAGCAAAGTGTAATGGGCTCCACTGGGCTCAGAGACCCACGATGCCGTGGGGCACCCTTGAGTCGGGGGCCTCACAGCTGAGCAGTAAGAGTCAGGTCTAACTCATGCAGAGACAGGTCAGTCCAACATCAGTGCCTGACAGCCTTGCCTTCCATTTTCCTGTTGGTTTCTCACTTTCATCCACTTCCTCACTAACTTTCCTTTCCCACAGGCAATAGTCTTTTTCTAAACTATAGAACTGTGGGCTGGCCTATGTCAACTTACTACTTGAGAGTATTTGAGTTTTGATAGCAATGAATGGGTCACCCAATTAGTCTCTCTCAGAGGGGCGGGGACTGAGGGACCACCTAACCCAGGAGTGATGTCCGCGTACCTCCAGGGACAGGTAAGAAAATGCAGATGGGTGAAGCAGGCTCATGACAATTTTTGTGGTGGAAGACTGTGGCAAAAACAGCTACATCCCGACTGCAGTGCAGTACACTGGCTTGAGACCTGGACCTAAAGCATGGCATTCATGGAACAACCAGTGAAATTCAAATAAAGCCTGCAGTTTAGTTAATAGTTAATAGCACTAATGTTGACTTCTTAATTTTGACCAATGTGTCTGCTCGTGCAAAATACTAATATTAGAGGGAGTTGGATGAAGGGTAATGGGAACATATAGTAGTATCTCTGCAACTTTTTTTTATAAAACTCAATTATTTCAGAATAATATATATGCTAAAAAATAAAAATAGTACCTCAGCAGCTGAGATCTGCAACAGTAGCCATCACCTACCTAGAAAAGCCCATTTACTCCTAGGGACAATTTTCTCAGGTAAATAATATTTTTATCCTTATTTTATTAATGAGGAAATGAAGACACAGGCAAGCTAAATGTCTTGCCTGAGGTCACAGAGCCCTAATTGACATAGCCAGGCTCCTAATCTAAATAACAGTATTTTTTTTCCTTCATTACCAGGGATATAAAAATTTATGTCAGAATCAGAGACTCACTAGGTGATGATTTGCACCCAGGAGACAAGGGTGGGCCAACAATGAATTAGGAGACCCCCATCCTCAGCTACAAAACTGAATAGGTACCAGGAGTGATGGCGCACACCTATGCTCCCACCTACTCAGGAGCCTGAGGTAGGACTTTCACAAATTCAAGGTCAACCTGGGAAACTTAGTAAAACCCTGTCTCAAAAGAAAACAAACAAATAAAGCTGGAGATGTCACTCAGTGGTAATGTGCTCCTGGGTTCAATATTCAGTATCTCAAAAAAAATTTTTTGAAGGAAACATTACTATCTCATGTTCACTAAGATGGCTACTTAAAGTAGAATATAGTGAGCATTGGCAAACATGGGAAAATCAGAACCCTGTGCACTGTTAGTGAGCAAGTAAAATGGTTCAGTCACTAAGGAAAACAGTGTGGCAGTACCTCAAGAAATTAAAACTAGAACAGGATAAATAAGTAAAGCAGGATCTTAAACAGATCTTTTTATACCCAAAGCCATGGCAGCACTATTCCCAGTAACCAGAGTGCAGAAGAAGAAAGCCACATATCCATGGATGAATAAGAACATAACAAAACACACACACACACACACACACACACACACACACACACACACA
>PVLD010021513.1:0-31286 GCA_004027595.1 Dinomys branickii
ATCGTCCCCGGCTCCCAGCGTCTGGGACTTTCCCACGTCTCGCCCCAGCAGCCTGGTCCGCCCTACCACATCTCCCCCGGCATCTCAGAGAAATACGCCCAGTTTAAACTTCCCAGCCAAGGTTCCGGCATTCACGCTCACCAAGTCTGTCTCGAGCTGGTGGTGTTTATTAAGGAGGTTCGCTCCCTTGCTGCTCACCCGGTCGCCATCTTCCCCGGATCTCTCTCATTATGATCAACCCTGAGACTTCTGTGTCTGGGCCGCAGCTTCCCTGCTCTAGGTTGCTGCCTCAGTCTTGGCCTCTGGCTGTCTCCAACTGCTCCTCTACCCTCAGTCTCCTGCCTGCTCTGCCCTCAAGGCACAGCTCACACTGTCTTCTCCCAGGACCAGACTGATGAACGGGACTTTTGGTTAGCTCTGATGGAGGTGGGACAGCAGCCAGCTTGAGGGGGAAAACTCTCTACAGTACATGGTGCAGGATTTAGCAAAAGATCATCAGCCACCAGTCATCAGCAGGCAGGGGGATAGCTCAGTGGCATTGGCTGTTGCGTGTGTCCTGGATCCATCCCCAGCAAAACATGGATAAATATCAGGAATACAGAGGCCGAGAAATCTGCCCTATGTTACAGTTCCTTGTCTAGGCTCTCAGAGTCCAGGCTTAACAGGGTCCTTTCTATCTGCTTCTAGAGGGTGATTGAGGCCCCAGAGTCACTGGCCTCCTCCCCAGCAGGTGTGAACTTGGGGACCACAGCAGAAGCTCATTGCTCTGTTTTCTGGGATGGATCATCCACATGGCCACAGGTATGTGAGTTTAGGGTGCATGCCAACCTGTGTGTTCCAAAAATGGGTAATCCTGCCCCACCCATAGCCCACCTGAGGGTCTGCATGGTACTAGGGTTGAAACACAGCTTGTGGAGAGACTGCAACTGGATTCAGAGCCCATCTCTGCTCCTTCTTACCTGGGAAAAGTCCCCAATGTCTCTGTGCCTCAGTTTCCCCATCTCCAGTGGTAATCTGAAAGCAGGTTAGATACTAAAGTATAAACGCACGTCTTCTCCAGACTTTGGGCCACAGGAGAGTGTCCAGATGTGAGCTGTCACTTGCACAGTGACAGCACTGTACATGGCTCTCCTGCCCCAGCTGGCAGAGAAGTGTGGCAGCTGCCCCATTCCCTGTAGTTGTCACTGCTCCTGAGCCCATGGAGAAGGTGACCCTACAGAGGGCTGGGGTCCAGGCAGGGCAAAATGTGTTCCCCCAGGAACTGTTCTCTGTGCCCCGCTGTCCACTCTGTGTGTCCAGCAGACAGAATCCCAGGCATGGTTGCCTCTGTCCTCTGCTTGGCACAGAGGCCCCTCCTGGGAATGGCTTCTATGTGGTGATGCTGGGTCCATGCCACTGGGGTGGTGGAGTGTGAAGCCTCCGGCTCAGAGGGGCGTTCTGGCCTTGGAACTGTCCTGCTTGTGCCCCAGAGGTGGAGCCCCAGATCTTGCCCCTGCTTGGCCCTCCTGATATAACCTGTGCCTTCCTAACCCTGACATACCTGAGCCCTAGGGGATCCACTACTGGATCCATTACTGGATCCCCACACCCCACTCAATGGATCCACTGTGTGCTCATCCTACCCACAGAAGCTGACATTACTCCCAAAGGAACAGGCAGTCACTTCTCAGATGGGCTCCACCTGGTCAGAAAATGCATCACTGGTGGCTTTCATCACACTCCACACTCCCATCACTGGCAGGCCGCACTGTTTGATAATTATGACCCATATTCTTCATGAGTTCTGGTGCATCCACAGTGGGTGCTATCAGCTACGCACTGCTGGAACTTGTGAGCACGTGCAGTAGAGGTTACTGTGGAGGGGGGAGGCAGGGCCCTGGACTGGGAGGGTTGGGGCGTGGCTTCTCTTGAGTGGGGCATTTTAGGCAGGGTTTAGGGTCTCACACTGCACTGCAGTGAGGGGCAGAACTTAAGCTGGGTTTCAGCAGAGTGGGCCCAGTCTTCGCCAAGGGTGGGGTTCCAACCTGCAGAGGTGCTCGGCCAGGGAGTGAGCCAGAGCACAAGAGGCTGGACTTAGCCAGGGCTGAGACTTGGAGACCCTAGGCCTGGTGCAAGGCTGGAACTACAGTCAAAGGGGAGGCCTGGCTGGGAGACCCAGTTCTGCCTGCTGGAAAAACACTCACATCTCTAACTGGCTCTGAAGGATCCCCAGTATAGGAAGAGAAACCACAGAGGAGCCAGGGTTTGTCCCAAGTGTGAAAGTTCAGAAGCAAAGGTGGCTTGAGAGGTGGGCTTGGCTCTCATTCCAGCCTCTAGGAGTCAGGTGGTGTGGACAAGGGACCTCTTCTCAGCAGGTATGAGGGACCTGGGGCTAGGAGAGGGAGACAGGTGAGGACAGAGCCAGGTGCATGGGGACAGAGGTGTGCACACAACTGCAGGGCAGTGTATAAGGAGAGCCGACCCAAAAGCTAACACAGCGGGAGAAATATCTTAATGTCTTATTTTAAATTAATACAGTGCAAACCTCCATGATGAAGACAATATCCACACTTAAAATAAACAGGATCCTGCAGGTGTGGGTTAGGGCGAGGTGCACCTCAAAGGCTATCTTCCCTTCCATTTCTGACCATTGTGGATTTTTTCATTAATTTTGAATTTAAAAATATTGTCCTGAGGTACTATTCATCTTGCTTTTTCTACATTAGCGGCTCCCTCAGTTTACACCTTAGTCAAGGCTTCTCTTGCCCCAACCCTAATAGTCAGGTTCTGGGGCTAAACTGGTGCTGGGGATTGGGATGGGATTTGGATGCTGTAGAAGTGGGGATGAGGCTGGCACCAGGGAGGGGTGTGTGCTGGGGGATGGGGGTAATGGCAATGGAGATGGGACTGACCTTAAGGATGAGTGAGTTATGGAGCTAGAATTGGATTTTGGCCTGCATTGGAGTTTGGGCTTCTTGAGAGGATATAGTTATTATGGTAATGACTATCCCCTCGCCCTAGGATCCTACACATTTGGGCTGGGCCTGCATGGAATTTATGATTGGACTGAACAAGTCAGCCAGATTATTGAGGCCAGTTTCTCTGTACAGCACCCACAATATGTCAAACCTTGGATGGGTAGTGAACTCATGCTCATCAAGTTAAACAAACCAGCTGTTTAATTAGACACCGTCTGGACTATACCCATCATGTCCCTATTTCTCACACCTGAAACCAGGTGCCAGGTATCTGGCTGGGATCGGCTATCAAATGGTGAGATTTGCTTTTTCTGTGTCTGTACTTACTGATACCTGCAACTGTCTCTGCCCAGGAGTGTTTCTGACCCTGTCCTTTCTTTCAGGCTACTACCCTTATGATGTGCAGTGTGTGATTATTCCAGTGGTTTCAGAGCAGGATTCCAGATCTGTGCTTGGCTCATCCTACCATAATAGTTATGTTTTGTGCTGGTATCAGGGCTACTAGGACATTTGCCAGGTAGGAGACTGGAAGAGTCTGGAGCAGGCAGGCAGGGTTTAGGATGGAGTTGGGGTATAAAACCCACAAAGTGCACAGGGTTGTACAGAAATGAGGAGACTCAGAGGGCCATGGGGAGATGCAGGTGCAAAGAGAAACAGAGAAAAGGACCTGGAAAGGTGACAAAGAAACAAGGAGACAGAGGGTAAAGCAGACAGGCAAACAGAGGCAGGGAGATGTAAGGGGCTGGCAGAGAGACCAGAATCATGATATTGAGAGGAGGGATAGAGAGATACCCAGGAGTGACACTGGGAGGTTCCAGGGAGATGGAACAGCTGTAATAACAGACTCTTTGACTACATTCAGGATCCACAGGCCCACTGCCAAGCAAAACTCCAATGTCTCCCTAACCCACAAGTACCCACCCAGTCTCACCCTCCAATTGAAACTCAGCCTATGAGAGGTAAGGTTCATTAAGGCAATGAAAAGAAATAACAGGAGTTAATTGCAAGTTTCTTTGGTTAACAAGTAGCAGGCATGTATGCAATAGCATTTGTTTTCCTTACTTTTCTTGTTGAGACAGAACATGGAGGAAAAGAATGAAGGAGAACAGATGTATTTAGCTCACAGTGTGTGGAGGTTTCAGTCCATACTGATCTGGCTCCAGGGATCCCTAAAAAGGAGAGTGGCTGCCATCCTAAACTAGGGAATGTAGGGCAGAGCTCAGTTCCTGCAGAGAAGGCAGGGATCAGGAGGACAAGGATCAGGGACACAGGGCCTCACAACAGGTCAGTGGGTGGAGCAAGTACATAACCCTTACCCAGCTGGGAAGCTCATCATAGGCTCTCCTGGCCGCAGGATACCACAGTCTAATCCGCAGATGGGCACTAGATGGCGGCTGGGAGTTCTGAGTCAGGCCCTGCACCAGACACAGCTTTAGCTCAGCAGAGGAAGAGTGTACTCCACTGGCCATGCTGAGCCCCTGAAGGACAGCACCTTGGACCCAGGCCTGTCCCTTGACCCCTCCTCCAGCCACATCGACCTCTCTGCCCTCATAGCCTCTAGGCCCTCTCCACCTGGGGCTTCAGCACATGCCCTGACTTCTGCTCTCCCCAGGTGCCACAGGGTCACCATCCTGCTAAGAGTGTTGGATGATCTCACTGCACAGAAGGTCCCCACACCCTATCTATCCTCACTGCCCCATGTACCGGACAGCTGCCACCTGATCTCCCCATCACTTCTAAGTTAGGTTCCTGTTTCTGTTCCACTTTGTGGAAGAAACCAGACACAACCTAGTACCCACTGTACACTTCTCTTCTTAGGAAATTCTAGAACAAGTAAAACAAAATAGTGTTGCCTAGTTGCTGGGATGAGTGTGTTGGGATGAGGAGTTAGAGAAACTTCTGGGAAGGGGTATAAGGGAAATTTCTGGGCTGATTAGGATTTTCTAGATCTTCACATGGACCCTGGTGTGGGTGTTTGTAAAAATGTGTTCACTTGTACACCTGAAACCCGTGCTCTGAACTCTCCAACACAAATTATGCCTCAATTTGGCAACAACGCATGGCATTTACAAAAATAAAATTCTGCTCCGGGGTTGTAAGGCAAACTTGTAATCTCAGCTCTCGGGAGGCTGATGCAAGAAAATCATTGCAAGTTGAAGGTCCGACTAGGCTACGAAGTAAGTGCAAGAGGAGCCTCATCTGCATAGCAAGAACTTGTCTCAAAAAGAAAAAAAGAATCTCTGTTGAGGCTTGCTATGGAACTACTCACAAAAATTCAAAGTTATGATAGAGAGAGTAAGTTGTCTGACCACAGTGTAATTGAGCTAAAAATTATGACAAAAGGAGAGCCAGAATATTATAGATGTGTGCTTTAAATTTAAAGGAACACTTCCAAAGAGCCCATATTTCAAATGAAAAATATACTGGAAATTAGAAAAGACTTTGAACCAAATGTTAATGAAAACACAGCATGTTTAGTTTTATGCACATGCTCTAGCGTTTGGATGGAAAAATGGCCCCATCATGACACATATTAGAAAAGAAAAAGAACAGACAATTAATTTCTGGTTCAATTATATCTAGAGGTAAAAATAATAACAGGAAAATAAACTCTAAGGAGAAGGATGAACTGTAAAAGGGGAAATTTAATGGCATAGGGAACAGGCGTGCACTGGAGAGTCTCACCAATCCAACAGTGTGCTCACTAGTGCATTAGAATGGCTGGGAAGCCCCCAGATATACTAAGTGGGAATGATAAAGAGCACACAAAGACTCAGAGAACCAGGAGTGCTGTCGTTGAGGCCCTGAATGTTCCTCAAAATTCTCAGCGTTCAGAGTCTGGGCCTTGGGAAGGTAACTGCATTGCAGTGGGCAGAACAGACTGGGACGGAAAGTCCAGGCCTAAAAGGGAGGCAGCTCAGTCCAGGAAAGGGCAATGTAAGATGGGCTCACAAAATCAGGGATCAAGGTAGGGCCCAAGCTGGCGCAGGATGGCTATGCCAGGGGGATGAGGGTCTTATAAACAGGGTTCCTGCTGCTGGTCCTTGTTTGCCAACTAAGCCAAGAACATGCTGAACAAGGTGATAGAAAACCAGGGACACTGAGCCTCTACACCCATCCCTTCTGAGCACTGTCTTCGTTCTGCTTCTCCTGATAAGTTTGGAAAAAATACCACAATTAACAGTGTCTGCCAAAGCTCACTTACTGCATTCCCTGAGTTACCTATTTTATTATTTTTCTTTTATGTGTTGGTTTTGGAGACAAGCTCTCACTGTATTGTTCAGGCTGGCCTTAAATGCATGACAAAACTCCAATACATTTTACTATAGGCGAATACATTTTAAAATTGAGAAAAAGAGGACAGTGTGTTTGAAAAGATAAAATGGGGCACAACTGACTCTAGAATAAATACAAAAGTGGCGTAGTCTTGCTAACCATCCCCGACAATTCACCTGTGTGTTGGTTTCCTCACTGTCACCATATGGGTGAGTGTATTAGCTTATAAAGTGCAAAGGTTTATTTTGTCCACCAAATTGGAGGTTACAGTTCAAGATCAGCCAAACTGTTGCTTTGGTCCTCTACTGGACATGCTGGATGGCAGTGCCAGGAAGCACACAGTGGAACAAACTACTCATCTCATGATCTAAAAGCAAAAGGGAAACACGACTTAAGAGCAAAAGAGAAAGAAAAAGAGTTTGGATCTTCCAGTCCCCTTCAGGAGCAGCCCATGACCTGACACCCTACCTGACTACATCCCCACTATGCCACCTGGGGAACAAGCCTTTAATACACAAGCCTTTGGGGGACGGTATTAGCTACTTTTTTCATGGCTGAGAGAAGACAATGGACACACCCAAGCTCAGGGAGGAAAGGTTTATTTAGTTCGCAGTTTGCAGAATTTGAAGTCCACAGTCGCCTGACTCCAAGGCAGGATACCACTTCAGACAGCTATCAGAGAGAAGAAACAGTCCATGGTGGGCAGAAGGTAGCAAAGACACAAGGGATGAGACAAGTTCTTTTCTATTCCTTGTATCTTATCCCAGCTACTTAGGGAGGGGCCCATTCACATCCTACATCCTAGTACCCTCAATGCTAGCAATGCAATATGAATAAACACTAGTGTCACACACCCTAATTCAGCCATATCTGCAATATCCCACCTCCTATTGCTGCAATAGGATTTGGGTGGACCTCTAGACAGAAGCCATAACATTCCATGCCTGCTCACCAAAGATTCATGCACATGCTTTTATGCAGAAGGAATTTAGTACACATCTGAGAGTTACCAAAATTCTGTAAGTTTCAGCATTGCTGAAAAGTCCAGGCCCAAACACTCCTCTGAGATTTAAGGCAAATTCTTAGGTGAAAGCCCCTATACACTTCAAAAGAAGGTAACACATCCAACAATCAATGACATCAGATAAACATTTCCATTCCAAAACTGACAAACACAGTATACAAAGCAATAGGAGCAAAACAAGACCAAAATCTGGGAGAATATATATTAAATCCCATAGTTCTATTTCCAGCATTCCCAGCAATCTGTGGCAAGTTGTGAACTTTGGAGAGCTTGAGTGGCTCTGCCCCTATGGCATGTCTAGTGGTTGTAGGTCCCATGGCATCTGTCTTGGACTGGCTCTGCTCCCTTCTTGAAGATTTCCTGGGATCCACACTACTGTCTTGTCCAACCCTCTGGGGTCTCCACTGCACCTTCAGCTTCACACTCACAGCTTCACACACTACCCTCTCAGGGGCACACTGCCTGACCTACCACAACTTCTTCTGAAATCTGACTGGAAGCTTCCTGACTCCACAATGCTTGCATTCTGCATGGACATAAAACCAGCACTGGGAGGGTGACACTAGGATCTGCTGCCAAATACAGCAGGGCCAGGCTTCCTCCTGTCTGGGCTATCGGGACCAGTGTCTATGAATCCCAAGGAAAGACTTCCCTAGGCTGCCGCCTTTCTCTAACCTGGTGGTCTGGAGCTCTCTTCTCAAAGTTAAGTCTTCCACCTTTGCACTTTTGGGGCAGTAGAGGGTGGGTTTAGCTTCCTGTGATCCCATCAGGCCATGGTTTCTAGTGTTTCTCCTTCTCAGCCATCAAGACCTCCTGTGCTCTATCTATGCAATCCACAGATTTACTGCAGCTTCCCTTTGGGCTAAAATAAAATCATTCTAAATCTCTCTGCTGGGCTTTTTTTTCTGCTGGGCTCTTTTGTTGGGGATCATGAATTATAAATTGAGTTTCAGGGATTTCAGAGCTTGTCTTTATCCTACCTTTGGCCTGATAGGAATGTGGAAACTGCCCACACATTTTCTCTGATCACAGCTGGAAACCCTAGGGATAATGGCTAATGACTGCTGTGGATCACACAGGGCAAGATAGCACCTGCTAAGATGATAAGCTCCCTGGGGAAAAATGCTTTCCTTATTGCCCCTCTAGCCAATCCTTGTCCTTGTCCTTCTCCTTGCAAGAACGTCTTCATTTTCCTCGGCCACTCTAGCCACCATTACTGTTCCAAAAAACACTCATTACCCTTTCCTCATTGTCCTGGAGTCAGCTGTAATGAATAAATATGAGAAGTCTGGGTGCTTTGTGAACTTTTGTTCCTAGAGAGCAACTGGTCTCCCAGGTCCCTGCTATGCACCTGTTCTGCTTGATACATTTTTGTCAACTTTGGGAGTCTAGGGGTTTGGCTGAGTGACTCAGCAGAAAGTCAGGGTGCTTACTTTGTACACATCCTGAGCCTGTGGAAGGGGAGGGCATGGAGACTGTGTGAGAGCTACACACTCCCTGGGTGAGGGTAGCCTGTTTACAATGTAAGGGAAAGAAAGACGCTGCTTGCCCACCTTTCCTCCCTTTTGCTGGTTGTTGTTGCTGTGCTCTGCTGCCATGAAAGTTTGCTCTCTGCCATGTGTCACTCTGCCTCAGAGCCAGCAAAGTATGGACTGAAACCTTCACAAACTGTAAGCTAAATAAACTTTTCCTTCCTTCATTTTGGGTGTTGGGTATTTTGTCTTAGCAATTAGAAGAAAGTAACGAAAATATAATTTGGTACAGGCAGAGTGAGATTGTTGTTGTGACTATACCTGACCATGTGGTTCAATAGCTTTTTGAAATGGCTTCTGGGAAGTATTTTGAAAGGTTCAAAGATGTGGTCTGAAAGAAATGCTCTAGAACATCTTTGGCTGTTCTGTCTGGGAGATACCAGTCAGAGCTCAGAAGACCAAAAGGGTGATAGAAATCTTGCCAGTGAAGACCAGGTTCAGGAGGTTTCTTTGGGAAGGATTGCATTGGTTGTTGAACTCCAGATGATGTATGTTAGGACTTGGCAGAAAGTTTGTCTCCATTTTGCTCGTGTCCAGAGACTTTGCCTAAGACTGAGATTAAGGGTGGCAGCAAACTAATTAATCTGGCAAAACAAATTTCAAGGCTGCTGAATGTTGGGGAAGTGGCATGGCTATTGTTGGGGGCTTTCATCCAGATTTATATTGATAATCAAGTGCAAAGAGCCCAGCAGGATGATTTAAAATGTTGTGAGTTTGGCCTGAAAGGAATCTCCAGTGAAGCTCTGGACTGCAAAGATAAGGCTGAGGAGATCTCTACTGCTGAGAAGGAACAAGAGAATGGAAAAGATGACGTGAGGGTATCACAAGAAGCAGCAAGTCTCCACCCTTTGCAGCCTCCAAACTGTAAAGGTGAGAGACCCTGCCTTGAGAAGGAAGCCAAAGAGCGCCATGTGCCAGAATGACGGTGGCATAGAGAATTTGTTCCTCAGAATTGAATTCAGTGTGCCCGGTGATCTGGGTACTGGACCCCTATGGCCAAGAGGGAAGAATGTTTGGCTACTGCTCCACGTGGCAGCAGACCTTGGCATCATCCACCTGCTTCTGGCTTTAGGTACATGGAGAATGCAAGAGTTCTGAGGTTAAAGAGGCTCCCACCCAGATTTCAGGAGGCCTGGGAGGCCAGGAAGTGTTCCCTTGAGAGGCAATATATGAAGCTGTGAGTGTGAAGCGTAAGGTGCACTGGAGACCTCAGAACTTTAGAAAAGACAGGATCGTGTATCATCTGAGGAAAGCTGCTACAGGGGACCAAAGCCGGCCTAAGAGAGAAGCCATGGAGGCTGTAACCACCAGAAGTGCCACAGGCATAGACTAATGAAAGCCCTTTGGAGCTCACAATGTGCCAGAAGTTGCTTCAGATGCTGGATGTGGAATTACAGGAGATAATGTTAGCCCTGCTGGATTTTGGACTTGCTTTGGTCCCAATGCTCTATATTTCCCTGTTGGTACCTTTTGGAATGAAAATGTTTATTTTGTGCCATTGAATGTTGAAAGTGTTGAACTTTAATTTACAAATGTACAGAGGGTTTAACTAAAGAGTTTGCCTAAAACCTGGGAGGACACTTGGGACTCGGACTTTTCAGTAGTGCTGAAACGTTAGGACTTTGGCAACTCTTGCAGATGGAATAAATGCCTTTTGCATAAAGGGATGTACATGAGTCTTTAGGGGGCAAAATGTTATGGTTCCAAGGTAATATAATGTCTTTGTATCTGGAAACTGGTTTAAGGAATTGTGTCAGATTGCCAAGTTGACAAGGGTTGAAATGTTCTGGTTGACACATTGTGTCAACTTGGGGAGTCTAGAGGTTTGGCTGAGTGACTCAGCAGGAAGCCAGGTGCTTACTTTGTATACATCCTGAGTCTGTGGAAGAGGAGGGCATGGAGATGATGTGAGAGCTACACACCCCCTGTTGGGGATAGCCTGTTTACAATGTAAAGGCAGGAAAGAGGCTGCTTGCCTGCCTTTCCTCCCTTTTGCTGATTTTTTTTTTTTTGCTGTGCTCTGTTGCCATGAACTTTTACCATCTGCCATGTGCCACTCTGCCTCAGAACCAGCCGAGAATGGACTGAAACCTCCACAAACTGTAAGCTAAATAAATCTTTTCTCCCTTCATTTTGGGTGTTGGGTATTTTGTCTCAGCAACGTGAGAAAAGTAATAAAGACAGCATCCTTACATTTTTGTCTCGTTCTTTGTTTCCTTTTCCATCCCACACTGTAAACAGGGCAGGAGACTGAAACCCACTGCAGGGGTCTCCACTACTCTTTGCTCTTCATTCTAAATACAAATCTGGCTGAAAGTCCCCAGCTGTAGCCATGCCACCAACTGAGCATTAAATGATCTTGACATTTCTTCTACAAATCAACTGATCTGCTGGCCTAAGTCTCAGTCTCATGCAAAGTATCTGGACACAAGCAAAAGGCAGGCAAACTTTGTGCTGAACCATAACATACATCTTCCTGCATCCAGCAGTCAATGCATTCCTTCTTCCCAGCAGAAAACTCCGGAGCCTGGTCTTTATCAGCACAATTTCTATCAGCCTGGTCTTCTGAGCTCGGACAAGAATCTCCCATCAGATACAGCCTAAGGAGTTCCAGCTCTACTCATTCAGCCAATATCTCTGAACCTTCCCTAACTCTTCACGTTCCCACATCTAGTGCTAAAAGCTCTTCAGCCACATGGCCAGGTAATCTCACAGCAATGACCCTTCTTCTCTGCATTCTCTCTTCATTACTATTCTCATGGCTGAGACAAAATACCCAACACCCACAAGTGAAGGGAGGAAAGGATGGTTTAGCTCACAGTTTGCTGAGGTTTCAGTCCATAATTGGCTGGCTCCAAGGCAGGGTGGTACAGCAGACAGGCATCCCAGAGGAGACAGGTTGGGGTGGTCAGAAGGTAGCAAAGAAACAAGGGGTGACTGATAAGTCATGAGGTAGCCAGCCCCCCTCGTGGGAAAACTTTAACTCTCAATATTTCTCTCCTTCCCTTACCTGTTCCACATCAGTTCCCTTCAGACACAAAAACTATCCTGCTCTCATTCGCTCTGGCAGCTCACCTGCTGTGGTCTTTCTGACATGGGCAACTCCTGCCATTCAGCTATCCTGTCCTGGACACCCTCCCTGTTGCTCGGGGCTCGGGCTGTTCTGACCCAGGGACATCTCCTTACCCCACCCCCGCCAGAAAAAAGAGCTTAAAGGCCCACGCTTTCCTCAGCTCAGGGCTACCTTGGTCCGCTAAGTAGTCTACCACTTTGTCCCTCCCCCAGTAAAGACTTCTCTCATGTCAGAAGGTCTGGTCTGGTTCCATGTGGGGTCTTGGTTTATATCAGTGACCACAGCTCTTCCTACCCTTGTATCTTATCCAGGCTACCTGGGGTGGGCAGCACTCACATCCTTCATCCTAGTGCCCTTGAGCTTCCCATGGCACCTTGACTTCCAACATCAAATGGTCTAGATCCAGTTACCTCCAAAAAAAAAAACCCCACTACCTATGACAGCATGAGGCTTTGGGGAGACATCTAGACACAAGCCATAATAGTGATAGTCAACGTACGTAGTAGAGGAAGTGGTGACATACAAAAATCCAGAGACCCAAGTTGCTTACTGAGAATCTTCAATCTCACATTCAGGAAACTTAAACAAGGAACATACAGTTTTCCTAGACTTCAAAACATTTATCAAAAGAGTATAAGATTTTGTACTGTAACAGCCACTGTTAATTCCTATCATTTTGTTCTGAAACTCTCTCACTTTTATTGTTCTTCCTTTGTTTTGTTTCTGTCTGTGTTGTTGGTATTTTGCTATTGTTCTCTGTTTTCTGTTACTCTCTTTAAAATAAAAAAAGAAAATCAACAATGTGAACTGCTGCACTACCAAACCAAGGAAGAAAAAACAGAGCTGTCATGATGTAACTAATATACTTTCATACACATTTATCCAAAAATCTAGCACACTAAGAATACATGGGGTCTGCTCAGCAACACTAAGACCCAGAACAAAGATGATACTTCACAGAGAAAAGTGAGGAGCTTGACCACCAGTGCTGCCAATGAGACAAATGAATCAGGTGTAATTATTCAACCCAGCAGTGTGCAGAATCTCCTAGTAAGCAAACTAAGGCCAAAAAATTCACAGAACCATTCGGAGAGAGAAACATCACTATTGTTAGACTTAGTTGACTTTCGATGAAGAAAGCCCAAATCAACAAGTTATACTTGTAGAATTAACTATAGAATTATATGGCTGTTAGAGGCAAAAGCGCTGACTTTCCATATGACTATCATGAGACTTAAAAGACTGAACACTAGAAAACTCGGTCAGGGTATGTAGCTCAGAAGTAGATCTCTGAACCACCATGCAAAAGTCATCAAGAACCAAAAACACATCCTTAGAAATATATGTAATACGGTGAGAGGAGAAACAAAAACTTACTATAAAAGATCAAAGAAAGAGATACAATATGTTGTGTGTGCAGGTAAGACTGTGTTCCTGTAAAGATGCTAACGATCTCCAACTTCATTTGGGGGTGTATGGAACATTACCTATCATCACAAATTTTCACTGCACATTTGTTTATTCTGTTTCATTTTAGTGGTGCAGCCTGCAAGGCACAATGCTCCACTACCTATTCGAGGTGGTCCATGGACATCACACCCCTGAATTCCTTATTCATCCTTTTCTATTCTCTCCTCCATCACAACATCTCTTGGTTCCCTTCCCTACCATCCCATTTCCTGTCATCTTCTCTTTTACTTTCTAATTTATTTATATTTTGGCCTTCTCATAGAAGAGAAACCAACCAATACATAACCTTGTGGGTCTCATTTATCTCAATTAACTTAACAGTCTCAAGATGCATCCATCCACTTGTAGGTGTCTTCCTCAAAGCGTTAAAATGGTCATGCTACAGTGGCTCACACATGTGCATATTTATAACAGTACAAATTATGGTAGCTAAGTCTTGAAGTGGGCTTCATGTCTACCAATACATGCATTGATGAAGAAAATGTTATATTTGTACAGTGCAGTCCTACTCTGCCATTAAGAAGGATAAACCTCAGTCATTTCTAGGGAAATGGATGCACTCTGAATTTATAAGCTCAACATCACCCAAACTACAATCCAAAAGGACTTCTAAACAAACTGGCAAACATTTCTAAAATGTTTATAAAAGTGCGAAGTATCATTAAGCAAGATACTTAAAGGAAAGCAACGTGGAAAGATTTGGTCTCCTAGTAGCTTATTGTGAAAAAATGGTGGTATCAGCCAAGACATGCCAAATACACCAACAGAACAGAGCCAGAAATATAGCTGTGCATTAAGGATCATGTGTCACAGGGAACCCAGTCTCTTGCCCCATCACTTGTCTGGCACTGGGCACATACTACAGGATCATAATGTCTGCACAGGCAAAACTACACATAGAAGGAAATGACAAAGGGGCCTTTGATGTAGAACACATGTATTTTCTCCTGATAGACTGTGACCTCGTTGTCACAGGTAGTATTTATAGGAATCCTCCATTGGATGCTGAAGGGCTTCAAATTAGGACTGGAATATCAGACTCTGTCAAATTGTCTTCTCTGAGGTGTCACTATTGAAACAACACAGCTACTTCCTTGAGACAGACGAAGTGCATGCAGACCTGAGGAAAGCCTGACTGGGAGGCTTGCTCTGACCACCTACACCCACCTCTTGTCCTCAGATCCCAGGTGTACAGTCTTTTCTTGAACTTGCCCATTGCTTTCTTGTGTTACTTCAATAAACTCTTCACTTTCCCACAATGCTTGGCTTTGCTAAATTCTTTCACTGCTCTGGGTACCAGCCTTCTTAATGCTTCTTTGCATGGCAAATAACTGTTGTTGGAAAATTGCATATTCATATAGAAACATGTGATGCTGGACCAGGGACTACTGCCCAATACCACTTGCAGGACTCAGTGCACAGTGTGTCTCCCTCTCTGCCTTAGTCCATTGCTTTGACTCAGTGTAGATTGAGGGCTTTGAGATCTTCCTGCCTCTAGAGCACTGGGATTATAGACAGTGCCATCGTACCCAGTTGCAGTGATGTTTTAAGAGCAAAGACTCCAGTGCCCTCTCCAATTTTCACTCAGCCTGTCCGTGTCTGTACCCTCCATGGAATGGGGATAATGTGAGGACCTGGAACCTAAGGTGGCTGTGAAAGTGAGCCACCACGTGTCTGGTGTTGGTGTGATGCCTGGCACAGGGCTGCGCCCTGAAACTGCACTGAGAGTGCCTTTATGTCCCACGTCAGTCCCTTCAGCTTCATGACTCTGAGACTTCTGTGTCTTGGCCCCAGCTTCCCTGCTCCAGGATTTAGCCTCAGTCTTGGCATCTCTGTCTCAGTCCCCAACTGCCCCTCGATCCTCAGTCTCCCTGCTTCCTCTGCCCTCAAGGCGGAGGTGACATTGTCTTCTTCCAGGATCAGGATGATGAATGGGCCTTTTTTATTAGCCCTAAGGGAGGGGGGACAGCAACTGGATCGAGGAGGAAAACGCTGTGCAGTACATGGTGCAGGGTTTGGCCTAAAAGCTCCCCAGCCACCAGTCATCAGCAGGCAGGGGATGGCTCAGTGGCATTGGGAGCTGGGGGTGTCCTGGGTCCATCCCCAGCAGAGCATGGATAAATATCACCAATGCAGAGGCTAAGAAACTCTGCCCCATATTCTACTTCCTAGGGTCTCACAGTGTAGACTGGATAGGGTTATTTCTATCTGGTCCTAGAGGGTGATTATCTTGGTTACTTTTCCCTCCTTGCTGAGACAAAATACCCAATGCTCAAAGTGAAGGAAGGAAAGCTCTATTTAGCTTACAGTTTGTGGAGGTTTCAGTCCATACCTGGGTGGTTCTAAGGCAGAGTCAGAGAGCTACAGTTCATGGCAGCAGCAGGAGCTGGAATTCACTTCTCGGATGGGGTCTACCTGGTCAGAAAACGCATCACTGGGGGCTTTCCTTGCAATCCACACTCCCAGCTCTGGCAGGCTGCACTGTTTCACAGTTGTGATCCATACTGTTCCACCGTTCTGGTGCACTTGCAGTGGGTGCTGTCAGCTGCGCACTGCTAGAACATGTTAGCAAGTGCAGTAGAGGTGACTGTGAAGGGGAGAGGCAGGGCCCTGGACTGGGGGTGGGGCGTGGCTTCTCTTGGGTGGGGCATGTTAGGCAGGGCTTAGGATCTGACAATGTACTGCAATGAGGGGCAGGGCTTAAGCTGGGTTTGAGCACAGTGGGCCCAGTTTTGGCCCAGGGTACGGTTCCAGCACCGCAGAGGGGCTGTGCCAGTGAGTGAGCCAGAGCCCAAGAGGCTGCAGTTGGCCAGGGCTGAAACTTTGAGACACTAGGCCTGGAGCAAGGGTGGAGCTACACTCAAAGAGGAGGCCTGGCTGGGAGATCCACTTCTGTCTGCTGGAGAAAGCACTCACATCTCTTACTGGCCCTGACCGATCCACATGTGGGAAGAGAAACCACATAGGACCCTGGGGTTGTCCCCAATGTGAAAGTTCAGAGAAGATGGCTTGAGAGGTGGGCTTGGATCTCAGTTCAGCCTCTAGGAGCTGGGTGGTGGGGACAAGGGACCTCTTCTCAGTGGATATGAGGGACCTGGGGTAAGGCGAAGGAAACATGTGAGGACAGAGCCAGGTGCATTGGGACCTAGGTGTGCATGTGGCTGTAGGGCAGTGTATAAGGAGAGGGGAGGCAAAAGCTCACCCATTGGGAGAAATATCTTAATGTCTTATTTTGAACAAATTAATACAATGCAAACATCCATGATGAACACAATAGCCACAGGTGAAATAAACAGGATCCTGCAGGTGTGGGTTAGGGCGAGGTGCACCTCGATGGCTCTCTTCCCTTCCATTTCTGATATTTTGAGCATTGTGGATTTTTCCATTAATTTTGAATGTAAATACATTGTCCTGAGCCACTGTTCATCTTGCTTTTTCTACATTATGGCTCCCTCAATTTACACCTTAGTCAAAGCTTCTCTTGCCCCAACCCTAATAGTCAGGTTCTGGGACTAAACTAGTGGTATGCTTTGGGATGGGATTTGGACTCTATGGAAGTGGGGATGAGGCTGGCACCAGGGATGGGTGTGTGCTGGGTGGAGGGCCAGAATGGCAATGGGGATGGGACTGACCCTAAGGATGAGTGCGTTGAGGTGCTAGGATTGGATTTGGGCCTGCATTGGAGTTTTGGCTTCTCGAGAGGATGTAGTTATGGTATTGACTATCCCATCGCCCTCAGATCCTACATGGTTGGTCTGGGCCTGCCCCGAATTTATGATTGGTTTGAACCAGGCAGCCAGATTATCGAGGCCAAGTTCTCTGTGAAGCATCAATGATTTGTCAAAGTTTTGAATGGTTATGAACTCATGCTTATCAAGTTGAACAAACGAGTTGTGGAATCAGACACCATCCGGACCAATCCCACTGCATCCCAGTATCCCACACCTGGAATCAGGTGCTGGATCTCTGGCTGGGTCGGCTGGTGAATGGTGAGTTTTGGTGTTCCTGTCTCTGGACTCAGTGTACCTGTGGCTGTCTCTGCTGAGGAGTGTTTCTGACCCTGTGTCCTTTCCTTCAGACTATTACACTTCCATTCTGGAGTGTGGGCTTATTCCAGAGGTTTTGGAGCAGTATTGCAGATGTGTGAGTCACTCATCCTATCACAACAGTATGTTCTGCGCTGGTGGTCTGGGCTACAAGGGCTCTTTCCAGGCAGGAGATAGGAACCGGTTGGCAGGGTGTTAGGATGGAAATTTGTATAAAACCCAGAATGGACACAAGGTCATGCAGGCATGAGGGAGACTCAGAGGGTCATGGGGAGATGTACATGCAAAGAGAAAGAGAGAAGGAACTGGAAGGATGAGAAGGAAACAAGGAGACACAGGGTAAAGCAGCCACAGAGATGGGCAAAGAGAGGCAGGGAGAGGTAAGGGGCCAGCAGAGACACAGAGTCATGATGTTGAGAGGAATGCTGGAGAGACACCTGGGAGAGACATGGGAGGGTCCAGAGAGAAGGAACACAGCTGTAAGGACAGACTGGCTGACTACATTCAGGATCCCCAGTCCCACTGCCAAGCAGCACTCCATCTTCACCTCCAATGGCTCCTGAGCCCCCAAGTCCACACTCAGTCTCACCCTCCAATTGAAACTCAGCCAAGGCAGGAAAAGGAGACCCAGGCAGGGGTGAGCTCCTAAAGGGAACATCCCAAGGAGTGGGAGAGTGAAATGGTGTTTGACAGGGAGGACTGCCCCTGCCTGCCTACAAGCAATGGTTTGAGTGTTTGGTGTTTTAATAGAGGATGCCTCCATTTTGGCCCTTGAGTCTGTGTGTTTTCACTGTCTTGGGGTCTCATCAGGGTTTCATTTGTCTCCCCAACAGCTCTGCCTCCTGCACCCCATGTGTCTGTGGCACCTGCTGGTTCTGTCTTCCCTACTTCTGTCTCCAGATCTCACCGCTGCCCTCCAGCTCCTGCACCATGTGTTTCTGCCCTACTCTCTCTCTCTGCCTTTGCCCCTTTGTGCTTCTGGCTTCCTGTGTGTGTCTCCCTGCATCCTCCTCCCCACCCGCCCTAACTTGCTCTTCTCTAACCTAAACAGTCAGACTCTGGAGGCCCTAGGGTCGGCAGTGGAATCCTGCAGGGCCTTGTGCCCAGCAGATTCCCCTTCTGTGGCCAGGCTGGAGTTCCAGGATTCTACACCAACCTCTGCAAATTCAAAGGGTAGGTAAAGGAAATTATCTAGACTAGACAACCACTGATGATGTAGGGACCAAGTAGCCAGGTTGTTTCCAAACCTGTCCTTAGGCTCCATCTGTCATAAACAGCTATGGGAATTCACTGAGTCTGTTTTATGAATATACTGAGATGAAATGTACATCTCTTCTTGTTTAATTTTATTAAGAATCGAAGTGAAGTTTTCAAGTGTCAAATGGTGGTGCTGATTTAAAGATGTTATGACATCCATGTGTTCCTGGGACATCTACTCCACGGTAGGGATACCAGTGTACTTGTTTCCTGTTACCATGGAGAACAGCTGCCCAGGCACAAGTTCTGTGGCTGAAGTTGTGGAATTCAGAATGGCTGCAGTGATGCTTTGGGAACCAGGGAAGACAGAACATGCACTTCTCAGTCCCAAACTCAGCTGAATAACAGAATCTACAGCTGAGTCGCTGGCAGATAGTCACAGTGGTTGAGGAACCTGAAGGAAGCAAGGGGTGGACATGAGCTGCAGCATCAACTGTGTCAGGTGAGAGGAATGGAGGGTGAGGAAAAGAAGGAGAGACGGGACACATTGGACTTGAGGGAGCAGAACTGATAGAAAAGTAGAAGCAAAAACTTCAAAGAATAAAAACTGTCCTTGCAAAGATGTGTCAGGCAAGTACAAATAGAGCAGGGCATGCAGTATGCAAAGGAACCATTTGGAGGTAATGAGTATAAAAATACTTCCCAAAGTGTTATTTTTAAAAAACAAAGAGTCTTAAAAACAGAAACAATACACCTAAAACACTAACTACTGCAGTGATGATAAAGGGGAGATATTAGACAATAGGGAGTAGATGGGAAGAAATGAAGATCAGGGGAGAGAAAGCTAAAGAACGTGAAAAATTACACACACACACACACATACACACAACACAGGTGCCAATTCCACAAAACCAGTTTAAGTATTTCTTTGGAAAACATATAACAATAAAAAATTAGTGAGCAGGAAACATGGCTGAAAAAGAAATGGAAGTCAAAGATTTAAAACTATGCAGAATAAAAGAGTGTAAGATCTCCTGGCGCAAAAGAATACACACTGTAATGGCACAATCACAGCTGCCCCAGGATCCGTGCACACGCATGTGCAAACTCACACCTCAAATCCTGCAATGCCAAACAGCAGATCCACGCACTTGGCTGTGGGACACAGATCTGGATATCATGGCGACCTTGGGCTGAGTAAGGGAGGATAATACATGTGGAGATGCTCACGCAAACAATGCCCATACTTTCCTTTCTCCTCCCTTTGCTCCCCAGGGCGCCACACAGCAGGATGAGCTGTGTGACAGGATGCTCCTTCCTGGGCTGTGGGGCCAGAGACTGTGAGACAAACAGTTGGGCAGCAGGTTGGAGTGGGAGGCAGGAGGAACATTCCAGCCACTTTTGAAGTGTGGGCCAAGGACAGAGTAGGGGAAGCCAGCTACTGAGGGAGGCAGAGGGAGAGAGAGACAGACAGAGGCACCAGCAGGCATGTAGATACCCTCACAGGGTATGGCCGAGATCAGCAAAGAGGAACAGAGAGGGGAAGCAACTGAGCAAGGAGAGTCAGGAGTGAGGCAGAGCTAAGGGAGGGAGGCTGAGGGCTCAGGATGGGGAGGGACACACGAGCAGGAGAGTACAGACTTCGCCTCCCCTGGTCGTGGGCATCCTCAGGAATGTTTGCAGCCTGGCTCTCCCACAACAGGGAAGGTGACACAGTGGCAAACACTACAGTGCAGCAGGCTTCCATCCAGACTCCCTGGGGCAGCCATGCTGGGGCTTCTACAGCTGCTGAGCACTGGAGCACTCATAGGAAGGAGAAGCTGCGGAACCTCTCCTTTCTCCCCTGATGCCCAGAGAAGGGCGTGGTGAACAGTTGTCCTCCAACACCCTCTTGTTTCCCTTTGCTCCCCCTTGATATCTTATGGACAGGCTGAGATCTCTTGCCTCTGTGTCCTGCTGTCAACTGTAAGGTTACTTCATAGCCCCTCTCTGGGACAGCCTGCCATGTGGTGCAATTTGGTTGTCACCCACCCTGCCTCTCTCCCTCTCCCACCACCCCACATGCTGCTGCCACCTCTGAAGAAGTGGCCAGGAAACTGCCTCTACTGTGTAAGGGATCAGGAAGTGCTCAGGCTCATTATCCCTGCTCAATAAGTTGAGGATGCAGCTGGCCCTCCTTCATATTGAGCAGTATTAGCCTGGACATCCTTGTGGAGACAGTAGCTGTCAATCCAGCTGCAGCACCTGCCCATGATGTAACCTGGAACTGTCACCATGACAGCTATAATGACTGTGCTCGCCCTGTATCATCCAACGGCTGTCTACTCTGACCACATCAGGCTTCATATTGAACTTACCCATAAAACTGAATTGGGACAAGTCAGGGTTCTCAGATCAGAGACTTGAATGTGGACAAGTTTGGATCAATGAACATGTGGAAATTTGGGCTAATCATGGGCCTCAATTTGGACAAATTGGCAGGCTTGAATTCACATCAGTTGGGCTGGGGATATAACTCAGTGGAATAAGCACCTGCCTGGCAAGCACAAGGTCTTCAGTTTGACCCCTGGTACCGCCCAAAATAAGATAAAATAAAATAAAATAATTCACAGCAATCAACTGATTTAATCTCGACGAGTCATAGCCCTTACTTTCAACCAATCAGCAGGTCCAAATGTGGGTCAATCACAAGCCTGCTGCAGATATTTAAGACCACTGGCCTCTCACTTCTGAGATTCATTTGGAAGGTTTCCTTTTCTGGACTGAACCTATGGTGCTGCAGGACAGGTCTTCTTCCAATAAAGCTTGCCCTGGCCATCCTGTAAAGGTACTCAGGACTCTTAGCCCAACAACAGTGGACACAGGGCTTGCTTTACAAAAGCTATGTATGCTTGTGTCTATTAGCCCAGAAAAGCTACAAGAGCTGCAGCCAAGGAAGAGCAATGACACAGATAGGTGGTGGAGATCAGGTGACAGAGATTGGAGACCAGGAGATCTGGTCATCACTGACCAGCAGCAGCGAGCATTGGCTGTAACGAGATGGGCTGTGGGGTTTGATCATCAGCACAGCAGCCAACAGCCTCGGGTGCAGAGCTGAAGCTCTAGGCGCTGACAGGGGCATGGCCAGCAGAGCTGCTCCTTGCCAAAGCAGTGCTTCTATGTAAATGTAGGCAAAGTCCTGTCTGGGTGAAGCCATAACCAAAGATGAAAATCCCAACAGGCCCCAGACACCCTCCCTGATAGCTGCCTCTGTCCTTCTAAGGTTCCTGGAATTCAAGTTTCCATCCAATCCTCAGAGTCTCCTCTCCCCTCACACTCTCCCGTCAGCCCTCGCATCCTTAAGCTCCTTCTTGTGCTCCCTGTGGCTCACGCTGCCCTGCACTATCTGTCCATTTGTGCTCTCACTGCCTCTGGTGGGTATTACTGTGTGGAGGCCTGGGGCAGCTTTTCATTCTCCCTCTGGTCTTCATGGGCAGACACTGAGTGAACCCTCCTCCTTGCAGAACTCAGGTCTGCAGCCCAGGACAGCTACCTCTATTGTATCTACATGCATTTGTTCATTCACTGACCCAGAACCTTACCAATAGCTCATTTATTCCCCTCTGTCCCCATGATCTGCTCTTCGCTTTCTCCAAACACAGCCTTTCCATTGTATTTAAAGGACATCTTTCCTCTGACTGTGTGCTTCCTCCATGAGTATTTGCAGGCACAAACTTTTTCTTGATATGTATCTCCCTTGGAACACTAGCGCCTTAGTCACCACATCCCCTCCTGAAATGGCGCTTCTGTGTTCCCATACTCTTGCTCAGTCATGGGAGTGCAGTAGGCAGAGACCAGAGTTTCCAGGTGAAGTTGAAGTGGGGGACACTATGAGCAAGAACACACCACCGTGGACTCACTGAGCAATGCTGCTGCAGAGCTGCCTCATTAAGGAGCCTTCCTAAGTGAGTACACACCTGCTGGGGCCCTGCTCGCCTCGTATGGACTTGTCAGCCATGCTAGTGCTTTGTCTGCACACTCCAAAGGGCCTTTCAAAGTGCTGCTATTGTTGACTGCTCACCCTGGTGGGATTTGCTTGGTTGTGCCTGAACAGCACTCATGCTGGATGTGGGATGTGGCCTGTTGGTGCAGCTTTGGATTACACACCTTTCATAGGATTTTGCCTGGCAATGTTGTTACGGTTTGTGTCTAGATGTCCCCACAAAGGCTCATGAAGTCATGGGGTGGTGCTTCTAGCGTTTGTCATTGATTTATGCCCCAAAACTTGGATTGTCATGAGAAGCTATTCCTACATAGAAGCACTCAGAAGAAAGCCAAAAAGGGCTGAATCAACAAAGCTGTATTTTAGGCAGCTGACACACAATCTCTAACTAGGAGCCAGAGAAGATGTCCGCCCTGATCTGGGCCTCACCTGCAGTTTAACTACATTTTAGTTTTCCATACTAACCATTACTTCATTTTTAGGAATCTTACAAGTATGTCACACAATTATGGCTTAGTGTTCTTCTCCCAAGAAGCCAGGCAGCCAAATTCCAGATGACCATGGCGGGTTAACTTTTAGGCCACATCCTAATTTCTCCTGTTTGTTCAGTTCCCATTTCATGCCTCTGCTCTCCTTCAAATGGGGTGATTCCTAACCAAAGCAAAGAGGTGACTATGGGTGTCAACTACAGCTTAAGTGAACTGAAATGACTTCTCTTGACTCAGACTTAAAAACAGCAAATGGAGTCTCTGCTGACCTGTCAGGATTGTGGGGGTGAGTGCTACACCCATCTTGGCATAGGCAGCCTGTTTACAGTGTAAGGAAGTGTCTTGGTTTCTTTTTCCTTGTTGCTGATACAAAATACCCAACACCCAAAATGAAGGAAGGAAAGGTTTATTTAGCTTATAGTTTGTGGAGGTTTCACTCCATACTTGGCTGGTTCTGAGGCAGAGTGGCACGTGGCAGAGGGCAACAGTTCATGGTGACTGTACACAGCAAAAACAGCAAGAGCAAAAGAGAGGAATGGCAGCCAGGAATGGCAGCCAGCAGCCTCTTTCTCTCTCTTACTTATACAAACTATATGCCTTAGGGCAGGTATACCTCACACCCGTAATTATAGCAAACTATCCGCCCTAGGGAAGGTATAGCTCTCACATAAATAATCCTAGCAAACTATCCACACTAGGCAGGTATAGCTCTCACACCCATAATCCCAGCATTGGATCATGAATCAGTCATAAACTCTAAAAGCCACTCATAACTGGATGAGGATTTGGGGAGACATGCAGACACAAACCATAACAGGGAGGGAAAGAGGCTTACTCCTGCTCCTCCCTTTTGCTCTGGTTGCTTTTGCTGATTTCTAATGCCATGAACTCTTGCCCTCTGCCATGTGCCACTCTGCCACGGAGCCAGATGAGTATGGATTGAATCCTCTGCAAACTGTGATCTAAATATATCTTTTCTCCTTAATTCTTGGTGGCAGGTGTTTTGTCTCACCATGAAGAGAAAAGTAACACAAACAAATGCTGTTGGACACATGCCAGCTACTTGTGAACCAGAGAAATGTACAATTAACTCCTGTCCTTTTCTTTCATAGCCGTAATGAAACTTACCTCTCACAGGCTGCCTCTGGCTGTTTGTCAGTCTGCCAGCAACCTACTCCAATGCTCCAGAAAGTATGAAGTAGTCATTTGTGTTCTGTGTGCATACTTCTCACTAGGGCTTTGTTTTGGGGCCAAAACTTTTGGGTGATGAAGGACAGGCTTCTGGCTCCTTCTTCCTGTTCTTGGGCAGCGTCTACATCCTGTCATTCTCTACGGACCCCAGGGACCCATCCTAGCTGCATGTCTGTAACAGACATTCTGTAGCTACTTCATTCCCTCTGTCTCCCCCTGGAACCTTATAGAATCTGGAGGAGAAGATGTCTGCATTACTTAGGCAATAAAGATTTCTAGCATTATTGCCTAAAGTCCCCTAAAGAGGACCAGCTGCTCAAAGTTGAGAAGCTCTGGTCTTTATCTGTTGCTTCCTATTGTGCTTCTATCTACTCTGACCTGAAATTCAAGACCTGGATCAAGAGGGCGTGTGTCTCTAACATTGCTCAGGGCTGTGATGGCCTTTCTTGTCTGCTCCCATAACTCTAGACAAATGGCACCAGATTTGGTATCTACTCATTGCTGATGGTAGCAGCGAGCAGGCCAGGGAATTTAGGGCTTGGCTGCCATAGTGTCTCTGATTAATTTATGTCGGACTTCAGTTTAGTAGAGTTCAGTTGTTTTGTACATGCCAGAGGAACGGTGCCCCCATGTGGCTAGTCCTTGGAGGACATCACTGTAGACCAGTGCACCCCAGATTACCCTGCAAAGAGACAGCATGAGAAAGTGCAGGGGGCCTGGGTTCTGCCTTCAAGCCCAGCACTCCCAGGCTGGTGATACAGCTCAGTGGCTGAAGTGTCTGCCTGGCAAGAGCAAGGTCCTGAGTTGGATCTCTGGTACTGAAATAAAAGGCCCAGCTCTCCCCCTTAGGTACTCTAGCATGCAGGGATCCCTACAGAGGAGAGTGGTTGGCATCCTAGCCTGGGAAGGCAGGAAAGAGCAGAGTTCCTGCACAGAGGGCAAGGATCAGGGCCACAGGACCTTGCACAGATCAGTGGGTGGAGCAGAAGCAGGAATCTCACCCAGCAGGGCAGCCCATCACAGGCCCTCCTGGCCCCAGGACACCCCAGTCTGATCCCCAGACTGGCACCGGAGGGCGGCTGGGAACTCTGAGTCAGGCCTTGCACCAGCAACAGCTCTAGCTCAACAAAGGGAAAATTACTCCAGTGGCCCTGCTGATGCCCTGCAGGACAGGACCCTGGGCCCAGGCCTGTCCCTTGACCCCTCCCCCAGGCACACAGCCCTCTCTGCCCTCACAGCCTCCAGACCTTCTCCACCAGGGACCTCAGCACCTGTCCTGCTCTCCCCAGATGACACAGCATCACCTCCCTGAGTCCAGTGTTGGATGGTCTTACCGCACAGAAGGTATCGAAACCCTATCACTCCTCACTGCCCCACGAAGCGTGCAGTTGCCACCTGATCGCCCTATCACTTCTGTGTTAGGTCCCTGTTTCTGCCCCACCTTGTAGAAGAAATCAGAGTCAACATAGTGCCCACTGTACAATTCCATTCCTGTGAAATTCTAGAACAGGTAAAACAAACTAGTGTTGCCTAGTTGCTGGCACAGGTGGGGTGGGACGAATAGTTATAGAAACAGCTGGGAAGGGGAATGAGGGAAATTTCTGTGCTGATTAGGATGTTCTAGAGCTTTACATGAACCCTGGTGTGGGTATTTGTCAAAACGTGTTCACTTGTATACTTGAAACCCATACTGTGAACTCTTCAAAACAAATTGTACCTCAGTTTAGCAACCATGCATGGCATTTACAAAACTGAAATTCTACTCCAGCATTGTAAGGCATGGTTGTAATCTCAGCATTTGGGAGGCTGTGGCAGGAGAATTGTTACAAGTTCAAGGCCAGACTGGGCTACAAAGTGAGGGCAAGACCATGCTCATCTGCACAGGGAGAACTTGTCTCAAAAGAGAAAACAACAAATCTCTCTTGAGACTTGCTACGAAATAAATTACAAAATTCAACGGTACAGTAGAGAGAGTAGGTCATCTGACCACAGTGTAACTGACCTAGAAATTAGGACAAAATGGGACCAGAATATGACAGATGGTGTTTAGCTATAAAGGAGCACTTCTAAAGAACCCATATTTCAAATGAAAAAAAAAAAACAGTAGAAATGACAAAATAATTGAAACCAAATGTTAAAGAAAACACAGCATGTTCTTATTTTATGTACCTGCTCTACTGTTTGGAGAGAAACACGGGGCCATCAGCACATATTAGAAAAGAATTAGACTGGAGAATTCATTTCTGGTTCAATCACCTCTAGATGTATGAAGAACAGCAAAATAAACTCTAAAAGGAGAAGGAGTGAACTAATGGCATAGGGAACAGGCATGAACTGGAGAGTCTCCCCAGTGCCAACAGTGTGCTCACTGGTGCATTACAATGACTGGGAAGCCCCCAAAATATACTAACTGGGAATGACAAAGAACAAAGGAAGAGTCAGAGAACCAGGAGTGCTGTGGTTGAGGTCCTGAATGTTCCTCAGAATTCTCAGTGTTCAGAGGCTAGGCCTTGGGAAGGTGACTGCATTGCAGTGGGCACAACAGACAGGGATGGAAAGTCCAGGTCCAAGAGGAAGGCAGCTAAGTCCAGTAAAGGGCAACATAAGGTGGGCTGACAAAATCAGGGCACAAGATAGGGCCCAACATGGCACACGATGGCTATGCCAGGGTGATGAGGATCTGATACACAGGGTGCCTGCTAAACACTGGTGGTACCTGCTGGCCCCACTAAACCAAGAACATGGTGAAAAAGATAACAGAAATCCAGGGCCACCAAGCCTCTACTCCCATCCCTTTTGAGCACTGTCTTTGTTCTGCTTGTCCTGATAAGTTTAGAAAAAACTACAATTAACAGTGTCTGCCAAAGTTCACTTACTGCATTCCCTGAGTTTCCTTTTTTATTATTTTTGTTTTTATACATTTGTTTTGGAGACAGGCTCTCATTATGATGTTGAGGCTGGCCTTGAACTCATGGCAAAATTCCAATATACTTTACGTTATGCCAATATATTTTAAAATTGAGAAAAAGAGCACAATGTATTTGAAAAGATAAAATGGAGTGAAACTGACACCAGAAGAAGTAAAAAAGTTGAGCAGTCTTGTCTAGCCATCTTCCACATTTCACCCGTCCGTTGTTTTCCTCACTGTCACCATATGGGTGAGTGTGTTAGCTTATTCAGAGGAAAGGTTTATTTTGCCCACCATTTTGGAGGTTCCAGTCTAAGATCAGCCAAACTGTTGCTTTTGGCCTCTGATGGACATGCTGGGTGGCAGTGGTAGGAAGCACAGGGTGGAAAAATCTACTCATCTCATGACTTAAAAGCATAAGGAAAACATGACTTAAGAGCACAGGGGAAACAAAAAGAGGTGGGATCTTACAATCCCCTTCAGGGCAGCCCATGATCTGAATCCCTACCTTACCACAGCTCCATTGTGCGACCTGGGTACCAAGCCATTAACACTGAGGCCTTTGGGAGACAGTCTTAGTTACTTTTCTCAAGGCTGAGAGAAGTCAATGGACACTGACAAGTTCAGGGAGGAAAGGTGCATTTAGTTCACAGTTTGCTGAGGCTTCAGACCACAGTTGGCTGACTCCAAGGCAAGATGTCACTGCAGAGAGCTATCAGTGAGGAGAAATAGTCCATGGTGGGGAGAAGAGAGCAAAGAAACAAGGGATGAAACCAGCTCTTTTCTATTCCTTGTATCTATTCCAGGCTACTTCGTGATGGGACGGTTCACATCCTGCATTGTAGTACTCTCAATCCTAGCATTTCAATATGAATCAACACTAGTGTCACATGCCATACTCCAGCCACATCTGTGATATCCCCTTCTCTATTGTTGCAGTAGGCTTTGAGTGGACAGTGAGACACTAATCATAACATTCTACACCTGCCATACTGAAGATGAGTCACCTTTTATGCAGAAGGCATATAGTCTGTATCTGAGAGTTATCAAGATTCTATCAATTTCACCATTGCTGAATAGTCCGAGTCCAAAGTCTCCTCTGAGATTTAAGGCAAATTCCTAGCTGAAAGTCCCTATACACTTCAAAAGCAAGTGAACCACATCCAATAATCAATGACATCAGATAGACATTTCTATTTCCAAACTGACAAACAAGGATATAGGAAGCAATAAAACCAAAGCAAGACCAAACACTAGGAGAGCATGTATTAAATCCCACAGTTCCACTTCCAGGATTCCCAGCAATCTGTGGCAAGTTGTGAACTCTAGAGAGCTTGAGATGCTCTGCCCCTGTGGCACATCTGGTATTTGTAGATCCCATGGCTTCTGTCTTGAGCTGGCTCTGCTCATTCCTTGCAGCTTTTCATGGGATCCACATTATTGTCTTGTCCAACAATCTGGGGTCTCCACTGCACCTTCAGCTTCACACTCAGCTTCACACACTACCCTCTCAGGGGCAAAATGCCTGGCCTACCCCAAAATCTGCGGAAATCTGGGTGGAAGATTTCCTGACATCACAACTCTTACATTCTTCATGGACAGAAAACCAGCACCAGGAGGACAACACTAGGATCTGTGAGAGCCAGCTCAACACAGAAGCCATGGGACCTACAACTATGAGAATTCAGAGTTCCAGGCTTCCTTCTGTCTTGGCTATCAGGACCAGTGTGTATAAATCCCAAGGAAAGACTTCTCTAGGCTGCCAGCATCCTCAAACATGGTGATCTGGAGCTGTGTTGTCAGAGGGCAACCTTCCACTTTTGCAAATCTGAGGCTGCAGAGCATGGATTCTGGCTTCCTGTGAGGCCATCAGGCCATTTTTCCTATTCTCTTTTTCCTTCGGAGGGGTCAAGCCCTCTTCTTCTCTATTTATGTAATCCACAGCTTTACTGCACCTTGCTTTCTGGAAAAATTCAAAACATTTGAAATCATTTTGCCGGGCTCTTTTGCTGGGGACCATGAATTATAAACTGAGTCTAGGGGATGTCCACGCTTGCCCGTTTCCTGCACTTTAGGCCTGGTCGGAATGTGGAATCTGCTCTCACCACTTTTATGGACACAGCTGGAAACCCTAGGGCTAATGGCTAATGACTGCTGTGGATCACACAGGGCAAGATAACACCTGCTAAGATCATAAGGCCCTTAGGGAAACCATATTTTGCTTATTGCCCCTCTCTCTTTCTTGTACTTCTCCTTCTCCTTATGCTTTCAAGAATGTCTTCATCTTCCTAGAACATTCTAGCCACCATTACACTTCCCAGAAATACTCACTGCCCCTTACTCATTGTCCTTGAGCCAAATATAATGAATAAATTTGAGAAGTCTGGATGCCTTGTGAACTTTTGTTCCAGGACAGCAACTGGTCATCCCAGGTCCCTGCTGCGTACTCCTCCATTTCTTCTCTTGCTCTTTCTTTCCTTTCCAACCTTGCACTGTAAACAGGGGAGAAGACTGAAACAAACTGCAGGGGTCTCCGCTACTCTTGGCTCTTCATTCTCAATAGAAATCTCGCTGAAAGTCCCAAATGGTAGCCATGCCACCGCCTCAACATTAGATGGTCTTGACATTTCTCATACAAATTAATTCATCTGCTGGCCTAAGTCTCAGTCCCAGGCACATTATCTGGAAGGAAGCAAAAGGCAGGGAAACTTTGTGCCAAACCATAACACACATCTTCTGGAGTCCAACAGCCAATGCATTCCTTCTTTCCAGCAGAAAACTCCTGAGCCTGGTCTTCCTTATCAGCAGAATTTCTATCAGTCTTCTGTTCTTCTGAGCTTGGACAACACTCTCCCATCACATACAGCCTTAGGACTTCTATCTCTATTTATTCAGCCAGTATCTCTGAACCTTTCCTAACTCTTCTCCTTCCCGCTTCCAGTGCCAAAGACTCCTGAGCCACATGACAAGGTAATTACCCAACAATGCCCCTTCTTCTCTGGTACAAAATCTGCCTTAATTACTATTCTCATGGCTGAGACAAAATACCCAGCATCCATAAGTTAAGGGAGGAAAGGTTTGTTTAGCTCACAGTTTGTTAAGGTTTAGCTCACAGTTTGTTAAGGTTTCAGTCCATAATCTGCTGGCTCCAAGGCAGGGGTATAAGGCAGACAGGTATCCCAGAAGAGAAACAGATCTGGGGGGCAGAAGGTGGCAAAGAAACAAGAGATGGCCACAGTTCTTCCTCCCCTTATATCTTATCCAGGCTACCCGGGGTGGGTAGCATTCACACCCTTCATCCTAGTGCCCTTCAGTCTAGCATGGCACCATGAATCACTTCCAGCATCACATTCTGTAGATCCAGCTGCTTTGGAAAAAAACCCACCACCTATGACAGCATGAGGCTTGGGAATAGACCTGGACACTAGCCTTAACAGGGATATTCAACATATATAATAAAGGAAGCAGTGATACACAAAAATGTGAGAGCCCCAGGTGGCTTCACCAGAATGCTCAATCAGACACTCACAAAACTTAAAAAAGAAACATACAGTTTTCCCAAGCTTCCAAACATTCATCAAAAAGAGGGAGCACTCTCCAACTCTGTCATAAGGACATATTACAGATACACTAAATTCAACAATAACAGTTGTTAATGAAACATGACAATACATTAGGAAAACTAAATGGAAATGCGAATGTCCTACGTGAAATCTGTATGCACCAACATGAGAAATGCTGATACATGATCATGGAGCTTAAATTTGCACAAGGCGAGAGATCCGGGGAAGATGGCGACCGGGTGAGCAGCAAGGGAGCGAACCTCCTTAATAAACACCACCAGCTCGAGACAGACTTGGTGAGCGTGAATGCCGGGACCTCGGCTGGGAAGTTTAAACTGGGCGTATTTCTCTGAGATGCCGGGGGGGGGGGGGGTAGGGCGGACCAGGCTGCCGGGGCGAGACGTGGGAAAGTCCCAGACGCTGGGAGCCGGGGACGATCCCCGCGGGGAAGAAGTGGGGATCGGTCCAGGCGCAGTGGGAGCGCGGCCGCCTCGGGCCCTCCCGCCTCCCGAGACGGTGCAACCCCCCCCCCGGCGACTCCCGACAGAGATCGGCTTGCTAGCGGCGGAGACGCCCGGC
>PVLD010021514.1:0-31289 GCA_004027595.1 Dinomys branickii
AAAAAAAAAAAAAAAAAAAAAAAAAAAAGAGAATAGTGAAAAAGAGCAACAAACCAAACCAAACGCCCAAAGAAGGGAGGAGATTGTAGAACTCAGGGCAGAAATTAATGCAATTGAGATGAAGAAAACTCTACAAAAAATAAGTGAATCAGAGTTGGTTCTTCAAAAGAATGAATAAAATTGATAAACCCCTAGCCAACCTTATCAAAAAAAGAAGGGAAAGAACTCAAATTCATGCAATAAGGAATGAAGAGGATGAAATCACCACAGATCCCACAGAAATCCAAGAGATAATTAATACCTACTTTGAAAATCTTTACTCCCATAGGACAGAAAATTCAGAAGAAATGGATAGATTCCTTGAAAGGTACCAATTACCAAAATTGAGTCAGGAAGACTCAAAAATCCTGAACAACCCAATATCAATTAACGAGATTGAAGATATCATAAAAAACTTACCAACCAAGGAAAGCCCAGGCCCTGATGGATTCACAGCAGAATTCTACAAAACATTCAGAGCAGATCTAATGCCAAGACTCCTCAAACTCTTCAATGAAATCGAAAAGGAAGCAACTCTCCTTAACACATTTCGAGAGGCAAGTATCATACTGATACCAAAACAGAGAAGGACCCAACCAAGAAAGAGAGCTATAGGCCAATCTCTCTAATGAACATAGAGGCAAAGATACTCAACAAAATACTTGCAAAAAGAATACAGCGAATCATAAGTAAAGTTATACACCACGACCAGGTAGGATTTATTCCAGGAATGCAGGGATGGTTCACTATTCGCAAATCAATTAATGTAAGACATCATACCAACACAGCCAAAGGCAAAAAGCACATGATCATCTCAGTAGATGCAGAAAGGGCTTTCGACAAAGTCCAGCATACATTCATGTTAAACTTAGAAAAAATAGGAATAGATGGCCTCTACCTCAATCTGATCAAAGCGATCTATGACAAACCAACAGCCAACATCATACTAAATGGACAAAAACTGAAAGCTTTCACTTCAAAGTCAGGAACAAGACAAGGATGTCCATTGTCACTACTCCTATTCAACATAGTTCTGGAAGCATTAGCCAGAGCAATTAGGCAAGAGAGAAATAAAAGAAATAAGGATAGGAAAGGAAGAAGTTAAATTATCACTATTTGCAGATGACATGATACTATACATGGAGGACCCCAAAAACTCCACAAGAAAACTCCTGGAATTAATTGACAAATTCAGCAGCATAGCTGGACACAAAGTCAACACCCCAAAATCAATAGCATTCCTATACATGAACAACAAACAGACTGAGAGAGAAATTGAGGAAACCATACCTTTTACAATAGCATCCAAGAAATCGAAATACTTAGGAATCAATCTAACAAAGAATGTGAAAGATTTATTCAGTGAAAACTACAGTATTCTGGAAAAAGAGATCGAAGAGGATTTCAATAAATGGAAAAACATACCCTGCTTATGGTTAGGAAGAACCAACATTGTGAAAATGGCCATATTACCAAAACTGTTGTACAGATTCAATGCAATTCCCATTAAACTACCATTAGCATACCTCACAGATCTAGAGAAAATATGCCTTAAGCTCATGTGGAACCAGAAGAGACCCAGAATTGCAAAAGCAATCCTGGGGAACAAGGACAAGTCAGGTGGAATCAGAATCCCTGACCTGAAATTATACTATGAAGGTACTGTAGTAAAATCAACTTGGTACTGGCTAAAAAACAGACCTGAGGATCAATGGAACAGACTGGAAGATGCAACCACAATGAAAAACACTCTCAGCCACCTAATATTTGACAAAGGGGCCAACCAAACTCACTGGAAAAAGGACGACCTTTTTAATAAATGGTGCTGGAAAAATTGGCTTGCCTCTTGCCGAAAACTGAACATAGACCCAAGTCTATAACAAAGCACCAAACTCAGATCAAAATGGATCACAGATCTCAATATTAAAACAGAAACTCTAAATCTATTGGAAGAGAAAGTAGGTAAAAATCTTGAAGACATAGGAGTAGGCAGAGAGTTCATGAACAAAAATGAAACTGCAAGGGAAACACTTCAAAGAATCAATAACTGGGACCTCATCCTACTGAAAAATTTTTTTACATCTAAAGAAATCACCAGCAAAGTAAAAAGGAAAGCCACAAATTGGGAAAAAATCGTAACTAGCTGTCCCTGAGACAAAGGTCTTCTATCTAGAACATACGAAGAATTAAAAAACATGTACCTGTCCAAATTCAAAGACCCAATCCAGAAATGGGCATCTGAGATGAATACACACTTCTCAGACAAAGAAATACAAATGGCAAATAAATATATGAGAAAATGTTCCACATCCTTAGTCATTCGAGAAATGCAAATAAAAACAACACTGAGATTCCATCTCACCCCAGTAAGAATGGCCAGTATGAAAAAATCATCCAATAACAAATGCTGGCGAGGCTGTGGAGAAATAGGGACTCTATTACACTGCTGGTGGGAATGCAGACTGGTGCATCCACTGTGGAGAGCACTTTGGAGATTTCTCAGCAAACTGGGTGTAGAGGCTCCATTCAAACCAGCTATTCCCCTTCTGGGTATTTTCCCAGAAGATCTGAAAACATCATATCACTCTGATATATGTGCACCCATGTTTATAGCAGCGCAATTTGTAATAGCTAATATGTGGAAGCAACCCAAGTGTCCATCCACAGAAGACTGGATTAAAAAACTGTGGCACTTTTATATAATGAAATATTATTCAGCTATAAAGAGGGACAGATTTGGGGCCTTTGTAGGCAAATGGTCACAGTTGGACACCATACTCATAAGTGAAATAAATCAGAGGTACATGTGCAGGCAATGTATTGTGTTGCTGGTGTAAGAACCTGAGGGTGGGAATATAAACTAAGAGACATGAAGGAAATCTGTTCAAAAGTAAAGAACAGATGGAACGAGGGAAAGCAGAAAAGAATGAGGCAAAAATTTATGTATGTATATATGTTAGTATGTTTGTATATACATATGTGCAGGATTGGTAACATGGTTCTACTATTGACTTATGTCATTGAATGGAAAGGAATAGTTGATGTGATTGTTTGATCAATCTTGTATGTCTATATGTGTTCTCCGGAGCATACATTTTGAAGAAATCAGTATGAAATGCAACAACTATTGTTGGTTTTCTGTTGCTTTGTCTATAATTCAATTGTGATTATAAGTTTACTGAGCAACTTTGTGTCTCTTTGTTAACGCTTTTCTTTTTTTTTTTTCCCTCCTTTTTCTGTTGTAGTTGATGTCATTCTTTTTGCTTTCACACTATAAAAAGAAGTTGTACTACTGACTTAGGTCACTTTATTGTAAGGAATAGTTGATGATTAATTGTCTGATCAATTTTGCATGTCTATACCTATTTTACTGAGTATACAATTAGAAATTATCATTATGTAATTCAAGAACCATTGTTGATTCCCTGTCACCTTATCTGTAACTCAGGTTCGATTGTACTATTCTTATACTACTTTGTGTCTGTTTGTTAATGTCTTTTTGTTTTTTATACTTAAAAAAAATCCTTAATAGGATGGAAAACACAGAACAAACAGACTGATTCCTAGATACCTATGAATTATCAAAGCTGAATCAAGAAGATATAAAAGTTGTGAATAATCCAATATCAGTTAATGAGATTGGAAATGTAATTAAACACTTACCAACAAATAAAACCCCAGGTCCTAATGGATTTATTGCTGTATTCTATAAGAAATTTCAAGAAGACTTAATGCTGATAATCTTCAAAGTCTTAACGAAATTGAAAGAGAAGCAATACTCCCTAACTCATTCTTGGAGGCAAGTATTACCATGACACTAAACCAGAGAAAGACCCAACCAAAAAAAAGAGAACTACAGGCCTATTTCCCTAAAGAACACACATGCAAAAATCCTCAATAGGATGCCAGCAAATAGAATTCAACAAATCATCAAAAAGTCTATATATCATGACAAGGTGGGATTTATCCCAGGAATGCAAGGATGATTCAACATATGCAAATCAATAAATACAAAATACACTCTATCAAAAGAGCCAGAGGCAAAAATCACATCGTCATCTCAATAGATGCAGAGAAAGCTTTTGATAAAGTCCAACACTCATTCAAGATAAAAACCCTGCAGAAAATTGACATAGATGGTCTTTACCTCAATCTGATCAAAGCCATCTATGACAAACCAACAGCCAATATCATACTAAATGGACTAAAACTGAAAACTTTCACTCAAAATCAAGAACAAGACAAGGATGCCAACTATCACCACTACTATTCAACAAAATTCTGGAAACATTAGCTAAAGCAATTAGACAAGAGAGAGAAATAAAAGGAATAATGATAGGAACAGAAGAAGTGAAATTATCTTTATTTGCAGGTGACATGATACTCTACATGGAAGACCCCAAAAACTCCACCAAAAGACTCCTAGAATTAATAAAAAAATTCAGTAGTGTAGCTGGATACAAAGTCAACACTCTAAATTCAATTGCATTCCTGTACACAAACAACAAACAGACTGAAAGAGAAATGAAAGAAATCATGCCTTTCACAATAGCATCCAAAAAATTGAAATGCTTAGGAATCAATCCAAGAAAAGAAGTAAAAGATCTATGCAATGAAGACTACAGTACTCTGAAAAAGGGGATCAAAGAGGATTTCAGAAAATGGAAAGATATTCCTTGCTCATGGATAAGAAGAACCAGCATTGTAAAAATGGCCATACTCCCAAAGTTTTTATACAGATTTAATGCAATACTGATAAAAATACCATTAACATACCATACAGAACTACAGAAAACTTTTCTAATAGTCATTTGGAAACAGAGGAAACCTAGAATTGCAAAGGCAATCCTGGGCAACAAAGTTAAGGAAGGAGGCACCACAATCTCTAACTTGAAATTATACTAGAAAGCTACTGCGATAAAATCAACATGGTACTAGCAAAAAAATACATCTGAGGACCTGTGAAACAGATTAGAAGATGCAGATAACTACAAACACACTCAGCAACTTTATATTTGACCAAAGGGCCAAATATGTTAACTGGAAGAAAGATAAATACTTTAATGAATGGTGCTGGAAAAGCTGGCTGTCTACATGCTGAAGACTAAAACTAGACACATGTCTATCACCATACAGTAAACTAACGTCAAAATGGATCAAAAATCTAAATATCAAAAATAGAAACACTAAATCTACAAGAACCGAAAGCAGGTAGAAATCTTGAAGACATAGGTGTAGGCAGAGACTTCATGAATAAAATCCAAATTTCATGGGAAACACTGCAAAGAATGAACAACTGGGTCCTCATCCTATTAAAAATATTTTGCATATCAAAAGAAATCACCAACAGAGTGAAATGGCAACCCACAGTGTAGGAAAAAATTTAACTAATTGTCCTTCAGACAAAGGTCTTATATCTAGAACTTATAAAGAATTGAAAAAATCAGACACCTCAAATTGAAAGGCCCAATGCAAAAATGGGCATCTGAGATGAACACACACTTCTCAGATGATGAAACACAAATAGTGAATAAATACATGAAAAAAAGTTGAACATTATTGGTCATTCGAGAGACTCAAATTAAATCAACAGTGATATTCCATCTTACTCCAGTAAGAATGGCTATCATCAAATAATCAACCAAAAACAAATGCTAGAGTGGCTGTGAGGAAAAAAGTAACCCTTGTTCACTGTTGGTGGCAGTATAAATGGGTGCACCAATTTGGAAATCATTGTGGAGATTCCTCAAAAAGCTATGATTAGAGGTCCCATTCAACCCAGCTATTTCACTTATGGGTATTTTCTCAGAAGAATTAAAAACATTATACCACAGTGATATATGTGCACCCATGCTCATCGCAGAACAATTTGTCATAGCTAAACCTTGAAACAACCTAAATGCCTATCAACTGAGGAATGGATAAAAAGATATGCTATTTTATACAATGGAGTACTATTCAACTGTAAAGAAGGATAACCTTGAAACATTTATATGGAAATGGATGCAACTTGCATCCATACACATAAGTGAAATAAATCAAATCCACATGTGTAAACATCATACTGTCTCCCTAGTGTAAGAACCTGAAAGAGGAAATAAGATACAATAGATATTGCAAAAGGGAAAGAAATTGCTCAAAAGACGGAATAACTGGGATGAGAGAAAGGAGAAAAAGGATGGAAGGAAAAATATATGTACATAGAGGGATAGCTGGGATAATTGTATTGCTGATATCTCTGGTGGTTTATTGAAAACAACAGTTGATGCTTAAATATTTTCACCAATTTTGCATGCTTATATCTGGTGATCTGAACAACTAATTTGAGGACAATATGTACTATAACAACCATTATTGAATTCCTACTATCTTGCTTGGTGAAGCTCTATATTGTTGCTAATGTTTTTAAAAAAAATTTATTCTCTTTAATTGTTTGATCAATCTTGCATTTTTACAGCTGGTAATCTGAGGAATTTCAGTGAAGATAAAAGATATAACAACCACTGTTAATTCCTATCATTTTATTTGTAAACTATGTATCATTTTTATTATTTTTGCTTTGTCTTGTTTTTGTCTGTGGTTGATATTTTATGATTGTTTTTTATTCTCTTTATAATAAAAAAGTGGTGGTACCTAAAGCCGAGGTGCAGTAGGGATGATAGAGAGAGGTTAGTCAATGGCACGAAGCTTCAGTTAGATAGGTGAAATACATTTGTAGATTTTTCCCAAAGCATGCTCGGCACAGTTAATAATAATATGTTGTAAGGTTCAAAATTTAAAAATATGCTAAAATCATAAATATGTGAGATGCAGGATATGTTAATTATTTTGATTAATCATTCTGCAATGTATGCATACAGGAAATCATCAGCATGCAGCACATAAATGTACACAATTATTATTTTATATTTTTAAAAGTTAGAGAAAAATATAATAAATACTAAAATTCTATGTGTAGAATGTTCAGGAAAATGAATCTAAATTTTCATTAAGCCGAATGGTAGACTTTCTGACTTTATTCAATTTTCACTATATGATAACCAAATGAGAGTGAACGGTGGTTTCAAAGTAGCTACTAGATTTGTTTTATTGATTAAGTCTTTTTAGAGAGGCATTGGCCAATATGTAGCCTTATCAAGATGTCATTGTTTAAATTTAAATAATTGAAATAAAATAAGTTTAGTTTGTTGCTTACAGTAGTCATATCAAGTGTGAAAGGGCTACATGTAGCTAATGGCCACTCTATTGGCCAGGATATGGAACATTTCCATCACAGCAGTAACTCCTACTGGACAGCTCCGCCCTAGAACAGATCATAATGCCTACTGGCACAGCACACAGGAAATTCAAGAGGTAAGAAATCAGCTAAGGGTAGCCATCAATTCTTTGCCATCCAGGGTAGTACAAAAAACAGCCCTCTTGCATTCCATAGCACTTAATGAACTCCACCTTCACTGTTGCACTGTTACTAATTGTAGGAACTTGAGGAACTTTCTATGTCCAGCAGCTTCAGTTTTCTGATTTGTTAAATGGGGGAAAAGGACTTCTACCAGGCCTAGCCCCCAGGACTTTTGTGAGGCTCAATGCATAATATATGAGAAAGCATCTTGTATACTATTAATACAACCAGACATAAAGTCTCATTCTTATACCAAGCCCTTGCAACTAACTCTTTAAAAGGACACGTTGCCTAAAACTTTTATTGAGGACTGAAGTCCAAAATCTGCCATAGATTAATTCTGTTAGATTGAGACTGTTACTTTTTTGTATAAACAAGAAAAGTTACATAGATATCATGAGAAATAATTTACAACTATAGGTAGAAATTGGTTGCAAACTATGATTCACTAGAAAAGATAGGTTGACATTATGTTTTCAAAGATACATGGGTGATTTGGCAGCTCTTTCCTTTTCTTCCACACGATGCCTTCTCACCTTCACCATGCTGGCACATATGTTCACAGTACGGTGCCTGAAACAACACATGACCTTTCCTTGGAACAGTTCTATGTGCTGGAAACACTCAGTGCTTACCATGTATTGCCTCATTTAATTCCCACATAACTGCACAAGTGTGTGTTTTACTTCTGTTGCATTTTAATGGGATTGTAAGTTCTCTTAGTTGTATTACCGAAGCTATGTGCCAGAGCCATTGTTTGCACTTGGCACAGTGACTATAAGCTTCCGTACTTGGCACTATATTCTAGTGCCAAGTTTAAATACTGGCATTCATTTATCCATCCATCAACCCACTCCATAATTTCTTTACTAAGTAGTCATTACTCAATTCTCTCAAGTTTAATAAAAATGTATCCAATTCCATAAATAAAAGTAATCTTAAATACAAAACATGATTGTAAATTTTAATGTAAAAATACAGAAGCAAGTATAGTTGGAAAAATTCTGCGGAAAAAAGGATAAACGTTATGGAGAAGTACCTTTTCAGATCCCACCCCCTCGCTTTCTCCTACCAATCATCTATACATCTGCGCTTCATTATTTTAACCAGTGTGATGATAATGTATGAACACTCAGAAGTCAGATCTATTATCAGAAGGGAGCTGAATGTTTTGTTGAGCCTCAAACACATTTGAGAATGTTGGATTATAGTAATGGTGATGTTCTGAGTTATTGCTGGCAAAGATGGATTTTTCAAAAAATGTCGGTGGGTACCACAGGCAAGCACCTAGAAAAGAAACCTCAAGTTGAATCCTACAACTCAGACAAAAAAACAAAACAAAACAAAAAAAAAAAACAAACATCAGGTGGATCTAAGCCTAAAGATAAAACCAGTGGAAGAGTGCTATTAAATCTAATCTGCTCTTACAGATTTTATAAAAGCTACTGCAATTTGATGTGATCATCAATTGTATGCAGCTGTGTCCCCCACTGCACACCCTTGTGGTCTGTCCTGAAGCATGGAGAATTATGGCAATCATCACTAGAGATTTTGTGTGCGAAGATTCATTTTTCAGGCAGAAATCTGTGATGCCTGAATCTGGTTCTATTGTCCCTAAATCTGTAATTATAGGAGAAATATTGATGGATAACCTACAGAGGACACTTTTTAAGTGACTCTTAAACATTCAAGGATTGTAGATATTTCTTCCTTAAGTGTTTATCTTTTCTTTTTTCTTTTTTTTAGAAAAAGAAATAAAGCTTCCACATCTCAAGTATGACTGGTAAACCAGAAAGAATTATACAGAAACTTTCTTAGGCTTTTCAGACTGATTTCCATCCACTGCCAGCCCCAGAGAACAGGGAGAATATTTCATCAAAAGATTCAGAGAAACCTGGTTTTGGAATCACTGTCTAATAGGCGACATAAGGCTTTCCTGACTGGAGGTTGGAGCATGAGGTAAAGTATACGAATCCAGGTAAAGCGAACAGGTAGTGATTGTTCTTTTTAAGCTTCATTGCTTCCATTTATTGGTTGGTAATATTATTCAAACCCATCAGAAGTCTCAGGTGTTTTATGACTGTTTTGTTTTTAATTCTTTTCTTTCAAACAGTGAAACTTTCAAAGGATGAATAGCATAATTGTCCATTTTTCTCTGTTGGGTTGAAGTATTTGTCTGAATTCAGAACATATCAGGCATTTTGTAATGGCATCCACTGATTCATTAGCTCAAATAGAAGCTTTTCTTAAAATATCTGAATGAAAAATAATTGACAAATAACCTTGAATTTTTATATAAAATTCTTACAATATTTATTTATTTATTATTAGAGAAGATAAATTTTGATGCATGGCAGAAGCCTGAAAAGCTAGTTTTTAGTTTTTTACTTTTACTGCTTTACAAATTTAGTATTAAAAAGTTTGGTTAATTCTCATATGAAAGTGCATATTTTAAAAAGGAGAGGAAAATACATGAATATTTAAAGGTTTTATGATTAATAATAATATGAATAATAATAAGGATATTATTAAAAAACTATTGGGGAAAGGTACTTAGAAATATGCTGGCCTGGATTGTGATGGGACACGAATGAGGGGGAGAGGGAGATAGGACAATCACAGCTGCATTGTGTCTGAACTCTAACATTTACAGGATGTATTAATATTGTAAGCCACAGTCATCTGGGTAACGCAAAGTTTTTTTTATTGGAATAAAGGCAGTATAAGAAGTGGACTGATTGTAAGGAGAGAGTCAGAAAGGTTAAAATCTACTCACAAAACCATCATTTTAGCTGTTGATTGATTACTGCACATCCTGACAGCTGCTGATGTGCAGTGAGTTTACTTTTAGAAAATCACATGCATCCTTTGTCATTTTGGTTGCTACACCAAAAAAGGAAGATAAATGCCCAGAAGAAGTCAAGCTAAGTAGCATAAAATAAAATTTAAATATTAAAGCAAAGGGAGCGTGGGTGAGGCCTGTGCATGCACTCTGCCCTGCTCCTTTGAGACAGGGATGGAGCTCGGCCTGGGGAAGCAGCGCCGGAGTGGCCTGTTTCTGTGGATCTCTCTGTTGGTGGATGAGGCCTGCTGTGCAGGAGCAACCCAGGCCTCTGTGTTCTTGTAGGGTGGGAGGTGAGGCCTGCTTTCCCCGATCAACTACCTGAGGATCACAGAGCAGTGGCCCCTGTCTGACCATCATCAGATCCATGGCTGAGACCTGCACGTTTTTCATCCACGGCCTGGAGACCCTGGAAATAAAGGCCAGCATTCCCTCACCATTGCAGATATAGTCTGAGCTGTGCATCCCAGCAATTACCTGGGGTTCCTGGGTCCAGTGGTCCACGACCTGTTACCATCTTGGGATAAGTTTGATGTCCAGGTAAACTAGGGTCCCTAGAGTCCTTCGTGAGCTGCCTGGGTAGCTTGTAGGTCAGTACTTTTCATCTGACATCCAAAATGACAAGACAGAGGAGCAAAATGCAGTCTCAGAACTCAACTCCACCCAGAACAAGTCCAGGAGTCACTGATATGGGAGAACTTGGAAGCTATATACCTAAAATCTCTGAATGATTGCATCTAAAGTAAATAAACAACTCCATTAAGCCATTGAAGAGGTCATCAGAAATAATCTCTCAGGCAAAAAAATGAAATGACAATAATAATGAAAGATATGCTCCATACATCTAGAGAAGAAACAGATAAGAAAAGAGACGAACACAGACAATAGATGTAAACATTACATGAGCAATTTAGGAATGAATTAGAATGCATTAAATGGACTGAAAGAAATTTCCATGAAAACTTCTTGCAATGAAATGAAATGAAATGAAAACTTCTTGCAAAACCGCTTGAATGAAACTGAAGATAGAATTTCAGATCTTGAAGACAGCTAGCAATTGTGAAAGGAAGGATCTCTTAAAATCAATGAGGACCAAGGAAAAGTCAATCCAACAGCTGCAAGACGAGGCAAAGAGAAATAATGTCTGAGTAATAGGAGTCAATGAAAGGAGGAGGGAGGCAACACAAATGACATAAAATGAATATTTGCAGAAATAATAGCAGAAAATTTCCCAAGCATGGAAAAAGATGCGATGTGCATCAGGTAAATGAGGCATATAGAACTCCAACTAGCCATAACCAAAATAAAAACACACCTAGACATATAATAATCAAGATCTCAGATATCCAGCAAAAGAACAGAATATTAAAAGCTACCAGAGAAAAGAAACAGATCACCTATAAAGGAAAGCCAATCAGAATCACAGCAGACTTCTCAACACAAACAATGAAATCAAGGACAGCTTGGAGTGATGTATTATAGATTCTGAGATGAAACAGCCTCCAACCCAGACTGAGGTGTCCTGCAAAACTATCCTTCAATTCAATGGAGAAATAAAATATTTCCATGACAAAGAACAACTTTAAAACTGCATGAGTGCTAAACTAACCTTACAGGGGGGACTTCAAAATGGCCACTGGATAGGAAGCAGAAGAGGAATCTCTCCGAGAAATCCCACCTAGACAAAGAAATATGGCAATAAGAGAAGGTAAAAAAGGAGAGAGGTGGGTACTTCGAACCCAAGAAAGATTTGAAATGGGAACTGAAATCCTCGGAAAGAATAAGCAGGACCTATTTGGGAAGAAAAGATTGGAGGTCCACCATGGCACAGTTGGAGGGAAGCAAGATGGAGAGAGTATGGCTCCAAAATGCTCACAACATTAGCTCATGCCCTCCTCTCAGCACCCACAGCTTTAGCTGCGGAGACCTACTCTCATGGGAGCCTCCCACTCGGCCAGGGGAATGCAGAATTCCGAGGGAGGGTCAGAGGAGGGAGCGCGGCCAGAAGAAGATGCAATGATGGAAGGGAGCAGTGGTCGAAACCAGGATAAAAATGAGAAGTTACGGCACCCATGGAAACAGAAACCCAATTCTGCAGCGGTATCCCTAACTGTCTGGGAGACAGGATGGAATCAGTCTAAATAGCACACAGCCCACCGCACCTAACCCTGTGCCTGCCTCGAGGTGATCCCCTCCCCCACCCCTTTACTTGGTGAGTGGGGAGCAGTGGGGACAAACAGTGGCAACTCTGGCGTTGGAGCAGCAGCGGCCCCCGAGAGGGGATGGAGCGAGATGGCGGAGGGAGCTGCGATTGCGCTCCAGGACCAGCAGGAAGCAGGAGCTGAGGTGCTGGGCTTCAGCTCCCGCCCTGAAATCTCACTGTGAACACTGAGAGACTAAGTGGTGGGTGCAATCAATACATACTTCTGTCAACAATGGGACAATTATACGGACTTCAGGACTCACCCCACACTATTAACAACACGAAGAGGATCTACTTACAGCTTGCACATATGAACCTAGCAAGAACCCATAGCAACATGCTGGATGAAGGGCAACAGACCAGGAGTCTGGAAAACAGTAATATACTCTATCCGCCAACTATATTCTAGAACTAATATCTCAACTCAGTTCACACGCTGGACTAACAATGTGAACATACCCAGGGAGATTTCAGGCCCTGGTACCAAGCATTGTAAGTTTGACTGGGGTCCAGCTGTAGGGGGTGGGAAATGGTGAGGCTGGAGTCCAGGAAAAGGGAAGAGAAGGAAGGGTCTCCAGCATCGAGGCGCGAACGACCTGCGGGCATGAATGGCCCCACCTGGGCAGCAGGCGTGAATAGCCCCGCTGGGGGTTAACAAGCGAAGCCATTGAGGGCGAACAGAATCTACTCACATCCGCCCCCACCCCGTGCAGCATGACGGAGGGGAAGAGACAGGCGGTCCACGATGAGTATAGGTGCTTTTCTACCCCAAACACGACAGCTTGTATAGTATGGTCTGAGGCAGCTATATCTCCTCCCAAGGTGAGAATTCAGAAATATGAGGTACAGCAACAGAGATGAGGGAGGAGAAAATTTGAATTTTCAAGCAAGCCACCATCAGTATAATAGAGCAATAACTGGGAAAGTAACATTAGGTAAATTAGCACTCAGAGATAATTCCCTTCTATGTTCTTTATAACTGTAGTTCCTTAATCGTCTATGTGTCCACATAAATAAGGATAACTATGGAATTCAGCATCCATTGCTAAGTCCATGCTTTCTTCTCTATAATTAGCAATTTCCCTTAAAATATATGTGTTAACTAATGTGATGATAGCATGTGGTGCAGCATCCAGTGCTGATTCCCTACTGTTTTCTGTATAGTTTTGTGTTTTTGAACTGTTTATAGGTTATTCCGATTTGTATTTGTATTCTCTTGTCTCAAAAATAAAAAAAAGAACATAACAAATCATGCAAAAAAAAAAAATAAACTAACCTTACAAAAAGTACTAAAAGATATTCTAGACAGAGAAAAGACACCACCATCACAAGAGCAACAATAGAAAGGAACCCTCAAGCAGAGCAAGCAACTAAACAGATGGCAAAAGTAGGAAATTAACAGCAAGTAAATAGCATGACAAAAATAAGCCAACATATATCAGTTAAAACCATGAATGTAAATGGCCTCAAATCACCAGTCAAAAGAAACAGACTGGCAGAGTGGATTAAGAAACAAAATCTCACCATATGCTGTATACAGGAAACACACTTGACTCAAAAGGAAATCCACAGACTGAAAGTTAAAGGATGGAAAACAATTCTCCATGCAACAGGATCCCAGCCGAAAGCAGGGGTAGCTATTATGTTTGCAGAAAACGTAAACCTCAAACTGAAAAAACAATCAAAAGAGATAAACAAGGTCACTACATACTAGTTAGGGGAAAACTGCAAGAGAAAGAGATAACAATCCTAGACATGTATGCACCAATATTGGAACACCAAACTATATAAGTCAAATCTTAACAGACATGCAAAACCAAATAATCAATAACACTGTTGTAATAGGGGACCTGAACACCACTTTAACACAAAGAGATAGATTAACTAGACAAAAATTGGCAAAGAAATAACAGACCTGAACCAAATCTGTGAACAAATGAACTTAGTAGATGTATACAGAGTGTTCCACTCCACAACATCAGAGTACACATTTTTCTCAGGTGCACATGAGACTTTCTCAAAAATAGACCATATTCTAGCCCATAGAGCAAACCTACTGAAATGCAAAAGAATTGAAATTATCCCACGCATATTATCTGACCACAGTGCAATGAAATTGGAAATTAATGACCAAAAAACCCTCCAAAAACTCCATAAACACTTGGAAATTAGACAGTAACCTCATGAAAAACTAACATGTCACAGAAAAAATTAAAGAAGAAATAAAAAAAAACCTATAAACAAACAAAAATACAGATACAACCTATCAGAATCTGTGGGATGCAATGAAAGCAGTTCTCGGAGGGAAATTTATAGTGCTGAACTTGCACACAAGGAAAGCAGAGAGAACAAATAAATAGCCTATTGCTGCACCTCAAACTTTTAGAAAAAGAACAAATCAAGCCCACAGCCCAAAGAAGGGAGGAGATGAAAAAGATCAGGGTAGAAATTAATGCAATTGAGATGAAGAAAACACTACAAAAAATAAATGAATCAAAGAATTGGATCTTTGAAAGGATAAATAAAATTGATAAGCCCCTAGCCAACCTTATCAAAAAAGAAAAGAACTGAAATTCATGCAATGAGAAATGAAAAGAATGAAATCACTACAGATCCTACAGAAATTGAAAAGATCATTAATACCTACTTGGAAAATCTTTACTCCCATAGGATAGAAAACTCAGAAGAAATGGAGATATTCCTAGATATGTACAAATTACCAAAGCTGAATCAGGAAGATATAAAAATCCTGAACAGCCCAATATCAATTAATGAGATTGTAAACATAATTAAAAACATACCAACAAAGAAATGCCCAGGCCTTGATGGATTCACAGCAGAATTCTATAAAATATTCAGAGAAGATTTAATGCCAATGCTCCTCAAATTCTTCAAAGAAATTGAAAAAGAAGCAGTTCTCCCTAACTCATTTCTGGAGGCAAATATTATATTGATGCCAAAACCTGAGACAGATCTAACCAAGAAACAGAACTATAGACCAATCTCTCTAATGAACATAGATGCAAAGATACTCAATAAAATACTAGAAAATAGAATGCAGCAAATCATAAAGAAAATCATGCACCTTGACCAAGTTGGATTCATTCCAGGAATGTAGGGAGGGTTCAATATATGCAAATCAATTAATGTAATACACCATACCAATAGAGCCAAAGAGAAAAACCACATGATCATCTCAATAGATGTGGGAAAAGCTTTTGACAAAGTCCAACATGCATTCATGATAAAAACCCTAGAGAAAATAGGAATATATTGCCTTTACCTCAATCTGATCAAAGCCATCTATGACAAATCAATAGCCAACATCATATTAAATGGACAAGAACTGAAAGCTTTCACTTTAAAGTCAGGAATAAGACAAGGATGTCCACTGTCACCACTCCTATTAAACATAGTTCTGGAAGCATTATCCAGAGCAATTAAATGAGAGATAAATAAAAGGAATAAGGATAGCAAAGGAAGAAGTGAAATTATCACTCTTTGTGGATGACATGATTCTTTGTGTAGAAGGCCCCAAAAACTCCAGTAGAAGACTCCTTCAATTAATCGACAATCAGTAGTGTAGGTTACAATGTCAACACTCAAAAATCAATGGCATTCCTGTACACAAACAACAAACAGACTGAGAGAGAAATTAAGGAAAGCATACCCTTCACAATAGCATCCAAGAAATTGAAATATTAAGGAATCAATCTAACAAAAGAAGTAAAAGACATATTCAATGAAAACTACAATACTCTGAAAAAAGAGATTGAAGAGGACTTCAGTAAATGCAAAAATATTCCTTGCTCATGGATAGGAAGAACCAACATTGTGAAAATGGCCATACTACCAAAAGTGCTGTACAGATTCAATTCAATTCCCATTAAACTACCATTAGCATTTCTCACAGATCTAGAGAAAACATTCCTTAAATTCATCTGGAACCAGAAGAGACCCAGAATAGCAAAAGCAATTCTGGGCAACAAAGACAAGTCAGGTAGAATCACCATCCTTGACCTGAAATTATATTACAAAGCTACTGTAATAAATTTAGCCTAGTACTGGCTACAAAACAGACCTGAGGATCTATGGAACAGACTGGAAGGTGCAGTCACAACCAGAAACTTTCTCTGCCACTTAATCTTTGACAAAACTGCTGAAGACCGTCTCTTGCCAAAGACTGAAAATAGACCCAAGTCTATCACCATGCACCAAACGCAAGTCAAAATAGATCATAGATCTCAATATTAAAACAGAAACACTAAATCTGTTGGAAGAGAAGGTAGGTAAAACCCTTGAAGACATCGGGGTAGACAGAGAGTTCAGGAGCAAAAACCAAACCACATGGGAAGTACTTCAAAGAGTCAACAACTGGGTCCTCATCTTACTGAAAAGTTCCTGCACATCTAAAGAAAACACCAGCAGAGTAAAAATAAAACCCACAAATTGGGAAAAACTTCAGCTGTCAGACAAAGGTCTTCTACCTGGAACATATTAAGAATTAAAAAACATCAGTGCCCCCAAATTCAAAGACCCAATCCTAAAATGAGCATCTGAGATGAATACACACTTCTCAGATAAAGAAATACAAATGCAAATAAATAAATACGTGAGAAAATGTTCAACATCATTAGTCATTTGAGAAATGCAAATTGAAACAATGCTGAGATTTCATCTCACCCCAGTAAGAATGGCTAGCGTTAAGAAATCAACCAATAACAAATGCTGGCGAGTCTGTGGAGAAAAAGGAACTCTTCTCCACGGCTGGTGGAAATACAGTCTGGTGAAACGAGTGGAAATTTGTTTGGAGACTCCTCAGCAAACTAGGTCTAGAGGTCCCATTCAACCCAGCCATTCCTCTTCTGGGTATTTTCCCAGAAGATCTGAAAACATCATATCACTGTGATATATGTGCACCCATGTTTATAGCAGCGCAATTTGTAATAGCTAAATCGTGGGAGCAACCCGAGTGTCCATCCACTGAGGATTGGATAAAAAATTGTGGCATTTTTATATAATGGAATATTAGTTATAAAGAAAGACAAACTTGAGGCTTTCATAGGTAAATGGTCACAACTAGAGACCATACTCATAAGTGAAATAAATCAGATATGCATGTGTAAGCAGCATATTTTATGACTGGTGTAGGAACCTGAAAATGTGACTATAAATTAGGAGGTATGATAAACATTGTGTAATGAAAGAAATTGCTCAAAAGTAAAGATCAACTGGGATGAGGAGAAAGAGAAAAGGAAGAAAGGGATAATTATGTATGTATGCATATGCAGGATGCTAGCATATTTGTACTACTGACTTCTATCGCTTTCTTGTAAGGAATAGTAAATGATTAGTTGTTTGATCAAACTTGCATGTCTATATTTGGTTTCCTGAGCATATACTTTGAAGTTATTAATATGTAATACAACAACCATTGTTAATTCTCTGTCACCTCGTCTGTAATTCAGTTTTGCTTATACTCTTCTTGTGTTACTTTGTAAATGGCTGTCTGTTTGTTAATATATTTTTGTTCTTTTACTTTAAAAAGATATAGAGAAAGAAATATGGTAGAAAACTCTTGGTTCAGCTTGTTTCAGGGGCTATCCTTCAGGGGTAAGAGGTTTAGTTTATAGGCTAATTCTTAAAAACAACTCTTTCCCCGTGGTTGTTGCTGCTGTTGCTACTATGAATAAAAGCAGTTACAGTATATTTGCCACTTATATTTCTTGTCACAATTAATGCACATAAAACCATAGGGCTCTGGAAATTAATATTATCCTATGTGTAATTCCTCTTGACCACAACACTTAATGAAATCTACAGCCATTCTAACAAGTTCTTATCTAATTAAACAGATAAATTTGAGGTTCAACATTAAGTTATTTGAGCTTGTTCTGTTTCCTGGATGTGAGAATTCACCACTATACATTTCCCTCTTAGGACTGCTTCCATTGTGTCCCACACGCTTCTCAGATGAAGAAATACAAATCGCAAATAAGTACATGAAAAAATGTTCAACATCATTGGTCATTTTAGAGATGCAAATTAAAACAACACTGAGATTCCATCTCACTGCAGAAAGAATGCCTATCATCAAGAAATCAACCGATGGCAAATGCTGGAGGGGCTGTGGGGAAAAAGGAACCCTTTACTCTTGGTGGGAATGTAGACTGGTGCAGCCACTGTGGAAATCAGTGTAGAGTTTCCTCAAAAAACTATCATTAGAGGTCTCATTTGACTCAGCTATTCCCCTTCTATGTATCTTCCCAGAAAAATTGAAAATATCATATCACAGCAGTATATGTGCACCCATGTGTATAGCAGCACAGTTTGTAGTAGCTACATATTGGAAACAACCCAAATTCCCATCAACTGAGGAATGGATAAAAAGATGCAGTATTGTTATACAATGGAGAACTACTCAGTCATAAAGGATAAACTTGTGAGACATTTGTAGGTAAACGGATGCACCTTGAGACCATACTCAAGTGAAAAAAATCACATACACATGTAAATATTGCATTGAGTCTCTGATGTGAAAAACTGAAAAAGTAAATAAGATACAAAATATACAATAGATTTTGCAAAATAAGAAGAAATTGTTTAAAAGGAAAGGGGAACTAAGGAGGGGAAAGGGGAAAAGAAGGAAGGGAAAAGAAAAAATGATAAAAGAAGGATAAGATGGAAACAAAGCTTTGTAATTAAGGAGGGGAAAAGGAGTTGAAGGGAGGGGAGGAGAGTGGGAGAAAGAGGACACAAGATATATCACATATAGGTACAAATTCCCTATGATGAATATGATCATTATGGATATCTCAATTGTACCAATAAACTTAATATTAAAGAACAAGAAAAAAACATAAAAATGAGGAATAAGGTTTTAATACCTGGACATGGAATTCTATATTCAATGTTAGGTTCCCCTTAGGTTTCTTAATGACATAGGCACACAACAGCACAATGGAAATAAAATGGATTAGCTACCTGTTAAGAAAAGGGCACAGTGCTAGATACTGGAACCACAGAATTTAAATGGCAAAAGGTCCTTATAATTAACCTGCAAAGTTCCTCAATTTCTTTACAAAAGCCAGAGCTGTGTCCAGTCAAGGCAACAACTAAAATGCAAATGGTTAACACCCAAGATCCTGCTCCTCACACAGGAGGATCCTGCTCCCTGTTGTCTCACTGTGCTCTTGGTTTTCCTAGTCCCTGGCCCAGTCATCTCATATCTGTGTCTCTCTGTGCATTTAACTGTCATTAGCGCAGCACACATCCCCCCCGGAGGGAGAGCTCTGTGCCATGCCCTTGTAGACCTTGCCCAGGTGGACATCAGCTCTTCATCAGCACAGAGAGTCTAATTCAACCAGGACCAGTACAACTCACAACCAAACTGTTTTCCTTCACCTGGCTCTTAAGGATGTCATAAGATGGGAAAACATTTTCCTGGAGTCAGACACACTTTGTTTATGCCATTTCCACAATAGGAGTTCTTGATAAATAACCATTTATGAATGAATGCAGCTTGCTATAATGTAACTATTACCATTCTTTCCTTCCATCCTTCATCTAACCACCACATATGCACATAGACACATCTAGTAATTGTAATAATTTAAAGCATTAACTATGCTTTGGTTCCAGTTTATATATGTTAGCTAGCGCAATTTATTTTCTTTCCATCTTGTCAATCACTGGCCTTCTAGCATTCATGTTCTAGGTAGTTATTCCAAGACACCAGCAGGGATTCATCTGTCTCAGTCACACATATATTTTGGGACATAGTTAGTCGTTGCCAAGAATCTTAAAAACATTTCTAAGAGAATGTCACTTTTTCCCACACACACACTGGAAAGAAAGAGGTAATCTTTATTTATGAAAATACTCTCACGGGAAAGATGGATGGCACATCTGTTTCTAAAGTGAGTTCAAGTCATAGCCCTATGGATTAGTTTGTTATAGATAAGACCTTAAGTTTAATAAGCACTGAAAATAACTTTGAGGCAAAATGTATGATTTTCTTACTTATACATATTCAGGAAAACTAGACAGAAACAAGTAAAGAGTATATTTAATTTCTTTACCCAAACACCCTACATATGAGATCTGTTAGCCCCTTTGCTTATATATTTCCTTCTATATTACATTTCATTTTTCATCTCCCAGTGATTTTAGGTGAGAGATTCATGGAACTCTAGGTTCTTATTAGATCCAGCATTGTGGATATGATCTATCATTCTAAAACAGAAAGTGTAGTTTAAATTAGATTGTATATTGAGCAGTATATATTTAAAACCTGACTTTTTATATGTCAACATACAGCATACTATATTAAGTGATAAGGTTTCTTAGGTCAAATTTTGTTGTGTAATTGTTGATATGATTTAAATATATAGTTTAAATAATTTTCACATACGGGATTTAGTGAAGGTCTTAATAGGTAGCCAAAATTGGTGACTGTATAATGTAACATACTCAGCAAACTGCACAATATTAGAAAAGTATTCTCTTTGAAGGGTTCATAAAAATATAATAACTTCGGTTTCTAAATTGAATATCACAGCAATGTACTGGATAGTACGTATATCTTGAAAGAAAGTTTTAGCAAGATTTGCAAACAATTATTACTGAAGAAACAGAATAAATCTTACCCAAGCTTTGAGGATTGCATGACATTAATTTTTATACTTTGTGTCTAGCTAAGTATAATTTTATTTAAAGCACAAGAATTTTTAAGTTAACCTTTGCTACAATGCAGAGGCTCATTATTCTTTCAATGTATACATTTAAATAGACATATTTAATATTATAAGTTAAAGATAACTCGTGGTGTTATGAGGTATTCAAAGTGCTTTGAAACTATACAATGCATTACATGAAAGTTTTTACAAATATTTTGCTAATATTTCTTTTCTGAATAAATTAAGAGCTTTTTATAATTTTGAAACTTTAAAGTTTGGTACAAATGAATATTACTATCTAGATACTGTGGTCATATCATGAATGACAAGGTGACTTATGAGAACCCCTGACATGGCTGTCACCCTGCATTATGTTAGTACAGATGCAATCTGAGAGAAAGATGAATGGTCCCAGGACTTCTAAATGTCCTCTTTTTCTGAAATATTCTAGAAGAGTCACACTCCCAGCTTGACTGAACATTTCTGCTTTGAAATTACAGAGTGATGAAATCAAAAGGGGCTATTTATGCTTTGCTCTTACCGCATATAGAGTGGCAAAGTAAAATGAAAATACCTCTTCTTGGTTTGGTTCCTTCTGGGGCCCTAAATTCAAAACTAAAAGAACTCAGATTAAATATTCATTTCTTCCTAGGAAAACATTACAGGAATATGGAGAAAAATAAACTATAATCTACAATTTTTAGATTTATTTTCATTTGTTCAGAAGTCACCAGGGGAAAGGGTTAAAAAAATTACATCTAAACCAATCAGAAAGAAATAAAAAATGGGGAACTAAGTAGGCTACATAAAGATGTAAATTATTCTGAAATACATAGAACAGTGCATGGATTATTAAATGGGATGACACTCAAAATAGTTGTAATGAATTATCCTAATGAGAGTGTCTTTTGGGGCTGGGGGTATAGCTCAGTGGCATAAGCGCTTGCCTGGCAAGCACAAGGTCCTGAGTTCGATCCCTGGTACCGGAAAAAAAAAAAAAAAAAAAAAGAGAGTGTCTTTCAACATGTAGATGATAGAAAACAAGTATTGAAATTATAAATGGAAAACTTCCTATAAGATAAACACATTTTCAAAGTTCCTCTAGTTTTAGGGTCTTTTTAAAGTGTTAAATGACAGCTTGGTTGTTCGTGCACATCTTTATCAGAAACAGAGAAAATTATGTATATAATGAAGTTAGGTGTATTAATTATATAATGCATAATATAATTATGTATACAAATTATGTATATAATGAAACATAAATTATGCATATGATGAACTTAAGTATATACATTATGTATATCATACCATTATGTGTGTAAATTATGAGTCTAACATATATGAAAGAATATGCTTACTTTATTCAAATACCAGAGGTCAAGATAAATATCAAGTACCATGCACATAACTCTTATGTAGCCTAATCTGTCACAATCAGGGAAAAGCATAGTATTAAAGTTGAGTCTCTTTGCTATCTTATACTTTAAAACCTCATTGATGACTAGTAAGTGGATGCAATAGTAAGTAGCTTTAAGATTCCTGAGGCATTTCAAAGGGCACATCCATGGGTTCCTGCCAGCCCTGCACACATAGGCAAACACATGACAAATGGGGCAAATAAAAGGGCTGCACACTTGTTCTCTTTGGCACAACCTCCAGTGTGCTCCAGATACATATCAGCTGGACAGCAGACAGACTGACATTCTTCAACTTTGCAAATTTCTGATTTTTCAGATTTTTCTTATTCACTGGATTAAATAAAGGTAGTTGGAAAAGCATTTGTAAGAATTGTAATGATATGTCAGTACTCCATTTTTAAGAGGTTTTCTTAATATGGATTAGAAATATGCTCTTTTGGTATCACTTACTGAGATGCAGAACAGCACTAGTACAATTCCCATCCGTGAATCAGATATGCATGATGGGTGGTTGGGGGAAAGAACAGAGAGAAGCGGGAGAGGGAGAGAGGCGGAGGGACACAGGCGGGTGTCTGAGGGAGAGAGAGTAAGGGTTCATAGCCCTTGCCAGGAAAGGTGCTGTTCTGGGGATACAGGAAGCTTCTGGCCGACCAGTCACTATCGGATGGACTCTTGCTCCATCAAAGTCAAAGATATTTAGAGTGACAGAAATAAAATCAATTGGAAAGTAAAATTTGTGCAATTTCAGGTGAAATAATTGAAAATACTTTGTAAAAGGCGATTCTAAAAAGTCCCATTGTAAGGAAGGAACTACCCAACCCGAGACTGATTTTTGCTGTGGTACTTGGGCAGTAGCTTACAGAAGAATGACAAGAACAACAAAAAGACAGCATGGCACAAGAATAAAACTAAACCAAAGGCATTTTTAAAAAGTAGGAGTAGAATATTAAATGACACCACATTAAAAATCCCCAGCCACTTCGAAGATATCAATGGATAAAGCAATAACCACTCTTGAGACCATGTCACCTTGTCTATAGATTAGTTGTGATTGTACTATTTTTTATGCTAATTGGTGTCTGTTTGTTAATACGTTTTTGTACTCTTATTTTTTTAAAATTAAAAAAAAAAAAATCCCCAGCCAGGCTTTGCCTTGCCACCGTGCCACAGTGCGCACGCGTGCTGGGTAAGCTACTGCGGCTCATACCTTGCGCTTGGCCTTCAGCTGCTCGTGGTACTTGTCGCAGGTGTCTCCCGGGATCTCCCCTCCCCAGAGCGTGATCCCAACAATCGTGTAGGTTATGCCCATGATGAGCAGCGGGAAGCAGTACACCAGGATGATGACGATGATGTGGTACCTGCAACCAATGAAGAAAACTCATGGGGAGGAGCCTAGAGCTTGAGTTTGTTCAGCTGGGGTAAAAGGAGAAAAGAAGGAAGAATACACACATAAGATAGCTAAGATAATGGTACTACTAATTTCTATTGGCTTATTGAAAGGAACAGTTAATGCCCAATTGTGTGATCAATCTTGCATGACTATATCTACCGTTCTCAGCAACCACTTTGAAGATAACTATATGTAATATAATAACCATTATTAATTTCCTATCACTCGTTTTGAAATTCTGGGTCATTTTTATTGTTTTTTGCTGTTTTGCTTTTGTTTTTAACTTTTTTATTCTCTTTAAAGTAAAAAAGAAAATAAATTATAATGAAAATGCCAGAGATTTTTTGGCTTTATTTCTCTGTGCTCACTTTAAAAATGTACTAAAATGTTATGCTACTGTCACCTATGGGTATGTTTCAAATGCTGTCAGTTGATCTTTGCAAGTCTTTATTTTGTACACGAAAACCAAAACTCAGGTGAAAGGCTTTTTCAATCTGTACAAGTTTCTTTTGCCTAGAATTGAGGACAAATGACTTTTCCTCCAGCTGGTGCTCTGCTTAGCAACTGTTGAGCTAAAGTACTTAAATATGACATCAGAGAAAAGGGTGGGACAGAATAATCTCTAACATATGGTTCCTTCTATGTGGGACTATTCTGCATATCCTGGCAACTTCAGACACACTTGAAATGAACTGTTTTTCATCCAGATTAAAAAAATGTACCTAGGTAACAAAAAAAGGGGGTACTGGGTACCTGGAACCATATTGAACACATAGCACACATTATGTTTTTATTTAAAAAAATCAGCTAAAGGCATTTGCATGCATTTTTACAAGGTTATGCTGTGCTTGGTGTCATTGTTTATTTGGTAAAGGACCTGAAGCCTCTTAGTCACACTGCAGACAGGATGCTGTCATTATCAAATTAAATGTTATGATTCCGTATCTTTTGACCAAAATTATAAGGTTGCAGTGCAGAAAGAGGAGCACAACTCATACTATAATGGCCAAATAGACTTCTATAATCTTTTGTATGGCTTCTGCCATCTTTGGAAGACTTTAAGTTAATTAAGGGCATTATTATAATAGTCTTATTAACACCTGTGGGTTTTGTGAAGTGAACCTCAAATCTCCTTAACAATTTGCTTCTGAGTAGCTTACTAAGGTCATTGGGAAGTAATTTATTTGACAAGCAATTTAAGGACAATAACATTACCAAGCAGCTAAGATTTATTAAAATAATGGATGGAGGACACGACTTAGTTTAATAACTGCTGCCTGATTTTCCTTCAGTAAGTGCCTTCTGATTGTTTTCTTTAGAAACCTGTACTCTTAAAAGATTAGAATTGGCTAAATAACTGTAAAAGATGACCATTGTCTGAACCATTTGTTATTTTTATTTTTTAAGGAATGTCCTTTGACTTATATTTATTGAAATGTTTTAATATTTATTGACACACAAAATTTACCCTTGTTTTAGCATATATATATATATATATATATATATCAATCCCCTTTAAAAAAACTGTTAATCATTTTCTGTTTCCTGTTTTAAAAGGAAAAAATAGGTAATAAAAATAGAAAAATACACAGCTTATAAAAAAATTTAAGTGATAAGACTAAAATTATAATCAATTATATACATGTGTTCTTTTTCCCTTTGGTTTTCTTACAGTGGGTCCAAAGTACAAAACATTAGGTTCTATCACACAGGATTCCTCTTTATTTTCCAACTTAGTATTTGGGTTTCTTAATGCTGAAACACATGAAAACAAATCAGATCAAACCAAAACCAAACTGAAAGACCCAACAGGCCTTCCCCTCCCCCACCCTCAGGCCGGCTTCAGAAAGGAGCAATCAACACTGCGCTTTGGTTCCCCTGCTGCTCACTTCTCAGTCAATATCAGTTCTGCCTCCTTCTGCACCTTGCTTTCATCGTTTATCACCTCCTCTAGGAACCTCTGGCTTCCTCCATATGGAAATCACCACATTTCCAATGAAACAACATACTGACCACATCATACTGTGTTGTAGTATTTTTACATGTTTATCTTCCCAAGTAATATGTGGGCCCCAAAGGAAATGTCAGTTAAAGTTCCCCCAATCTCTATTTCCCTAAGTCTTTGACAAGCTGAGTTGAAAATCATGAGAAAGATTTAACTTACGTGAAATGTTGCTTTGGACCTTCTGGCCACTGCACATAGCAAAGGGTACGGCCTGGCATGACTTTGATTTTGGAATACAGACACTGAGGAAAAGCAAGTAGAAATGCCAGAACCCAGATACTTCCAATGATGATCCTGGTGGCCGTGGCAGACAATCTGGGTTTCAAGGGATCAATAATGGCCATGTACCTGTATGAAAACAAGCAAGAACGGCTTGTTGTTCATCACTGGAGATTACAATAGTATTTCAAACGTGTTTCAGTAAATAGAAGCAACTGTCTCCTGATGAACACACTGATACGGGGTCTGCTTGTACACAGGCAGCACAGAATGGGAACCGAGGCAAAGCCCTAGGAATCTAGAAGGTCCACATTCAAGGCCTAGTCTCACTCTTGTTGAAACTTTTTGAACCTCAGCTCATTATTTTTAAGATAGGAATAAGAGCACCCCCTTTTTAGGGAATAGTGAAGATTATCAGAAATAATGTAAGTGGAAAGTATTGATTATGTGGCACTGTACATAATACATTGTCAGAGACCATAAATCTCTGCTGAACTGAATAGGAAAATTGAGGCCAGTTCCATGCCTTAAACCTTCATTTCTTCTTTATCTGACTTTTTACAAGAAAAGTTTGCAGATGTAATATGTATGATACATAACTGACAAAGATAAAAGACTCCTATTAAGCACATGTTCAACACATCCATTTCTCATCAGAAAGAGACAAATTCAGAATTGACATAAGTTGAATAAATCAAGTTTGACTGAGACTGTACTTTCCTATTACCCTCAAAATTGAATTCACATTGCAACATGCAAATCTTCACGACATCCATGAATGTAACTAAGCTTCGACAGGTTTTGTGGAAATATATATTTGTGGCTCTGAGAACAACATGTGTGACTATTGCAGTGCAACTTTCAGGGAAGTTAAGAATTCTTTGGATATGGTAAGAAGGGTCAAATTTTATTCCCTTGGTAAATAGAGTAACACTATATCTCAGATAAATAACTTCAGCTTTAAATTGGATGCAGAACGATTAATTGCCAGATATTGGCTAATGTTTAGAGAAAAACTGACAATGAAAATGAATGTGGGCCGGGTATACAGCTCAGAGGCACAAGAGCCTGCTTGGCAAACACAAGGTCCTGAGTTCGATTCCCACTACAGGAAAAAAAAGGGAGATGAATGAAGCTTGAAATTTTTATCGATAGAACATAACATAACTTTTACATTATTTCCTTTTTTATAATTGGCCATTCTGTGCTCTTCAAATACACTTCTTTGGGACAAGGTCTCACTGTGCAGTTCAGACTGGCTTTGAACTCACCATGTAGCCCAGGCTGGCCTCGAACTAGCAGTGATTCTCTTGCCTCAGCCTCCCAAGGACTGGAATTACAGGTGTGCACCACCATGCCAGGCCCTCAAACACATTTTTTTTAATGCAAGAAATTTCTGAGATTATACTTCCACCAAAAATAAATGTAACTTAAGCCTACAACATTTTAACCTTAAGAATAAATATTTTGTATTAAGGATAATTTATCACTTTGTTTGTTAATCTTTGTTTATGTAACTCTTAGGCAGAATTAGATCTTTACTGTACTTATTGGAAATTATAAACATTTTTAATGTTAGATTTAGTCACCATTTACCTAAATGAATATTCTTAGTTCATTATATGTGGTAGCTAATAGACAAATACCAATCTTAGATATAAGAAAACACTATTTGTCCTTCTGTACCTGGCTTGCTTTGCATAAGATTTTGAAAAATAATCAAGCTCATAGAAGTAGCAAAAAGATGGCAGTTGCCAGGGATGAAAGAGAGAAAGAAATGGAGAATTATGGCTTAATGGGTATAGAGTTTCAATTATGCAAGACAAAAAAATGTGGTAGAGACCTGATGTGCAACATAGTACTTATGGTTACCAAATGGTACTGAAACTTGACCATAGCTACATCGCAGAGTCACTGTTCTTACTACAAAACCAAAACAAGGCAAAATAATTGCCCTTTCCAAAGAGAACACAGAAATTGTGTTGGGAGTTATTGGTGTGTTCAGCGTTATTATTGTGATGATTCTATCTCAGCTGTATACATTCATTCAATCTACTCAAAATACATAAAGTATGTACAAGCTTTATATATCAATTATACCTGAATAAAATTTAGAATAGAAAAATAAAATATCATAAAATAAAACACTGTTATTAAAATATGGTGCTTTGTTTTAGGAAAACAAAGCAAACCATGCAATGAAAATATAGTGCATGTTTGAAATACAAAATTATTTAACATTCATCTCTGAGCCTCATGTTCGTGGATATAATACTAGTGACAATGCTTGATTGCTAACCATGTCCAGACACTTTATATATATTCAGTATCAAAATAATCCAATAATCGAATGGTATTATCTCTATTTTGCAGAAAGAAAATTGAGGTTTAGAGAAATTAAATAAATTGTTTCTAATGACTCTGTAGAAATAGAAAACCCCTGCTGAGCTTCTATTTCGGTAAGGGAAAGAACTGGAATTCAAATCAGTTCTTTCAGTCTTCAAAGTCCAAACTATGAATTTTGAACATAATGAGGAGAAAAAAAGGAAGAAAAAATATATAAACACACAAGATTGCTAAGATAATTGCACTACTAATTTCTATTAGTTCAGTGAAAGGATCAGTTAGTGCTTATATTGTTTGATCAAATTTGCATGCCTGTATCTGGTAATCTGAGCAACTACTTTGAAGATAACAATGTGCAATACAATAACCATTGTTAATTTCCTATCATCTTGTTTTGAAATTCTGTATTGGTCTTATTCTTTTTTCTTTAAAATAAAAAAAAGACTTGTGGAAGAGAAAGAAAAAGACAAAAGGTAGGACCTTCCAAAGACTCAGAAGTAGCTTTTTGCTTTTTGAGTCCAAAAATATTTATGTGTAATCTTTAAAAGGTCAAATATATAGAAGCAGGAATTATAGATATGCATTTTTATTCATGCTACTGCTGCTGATAACTCACAAAACATTTATCACACTATGTTGGATTATAGTTTATGGATATTTCAATAAATTCGGCTGTAAAACCAAACTGAGTACTTCTCAATGCTATGCTAATCTTTTGTCTTTGCTTGTCCTAGAAGTTAACAAATGCAATTTGCATATTATTTAGTTGACTTTATATAACTAAAAAGAGTCCTGACCACCTCTTGTAGCGTGGACAACCCAAAGTAAATGGCAAATTTCTCACTGATTCTTTTGGCCAGTTATCCTAACATTAGATAAATTGTTTCTTGATAGGCTAATGGTTTCATTTTAATTATTAAAGACAATTTATGTTCTCATAAAATCATGTTTTAGTAAGAGTAAAAATACTGCCATTTTTACCATGCCTGGTCTGATCCATTATTCAGGGACTCAACAACACATCTACTGAAGGCCTACTGTGGTGTTCCAAACATGCAGTTGTACAACGATGAGCAAAAATGTCCTTCCCGGGGCCCATGGTCTGTGAGATTCTGAAGTAGGCCACTTGCTGATGCTATTACAAAGTAACTGAAGCTGGGTACTTTACAAGAAAAGAGGTTTATTTAGCTTATAGTTTTGGAACAGACAGCTCTACTGATGGGTGATGGCATCTCTGCAGCAGGAGCACTGTGACAGTGAAAGATCACACAGCAAGACAGGAAGCCAGAGAAAGTGGTGGGGCAGTGTTGCTCTTTTCATAATTCTTTGGTCTCACAAGAGCTGCTCAAAGATGTTGGAGAACTATATAAATTCCTTCTGAGGGCACAGCCCGCTGACCTAACCATTCTCCATTAGTCTCTACCATCTGACATTTCCACGGCTTTTAACATCACCTTATTGGGGGAAAAAGCTTGCAGCACACGAACTCCTGGAAGTCAAACTACATCTAGACCAAAGCAGAATCTAGTCAGATAATCCCACCATGATATAAATTACAAATGTGAGAGGCACCACGGAGGCCAGGCCAAGTGAAGGCAGTAATTGGAGAGAACATGTTTAGGTTGTTTTTCTGTCTCAAGTTCTGGGTTGAGACTTAGAAGGGGGCTGGGCAAGGTGGTGGGGAGGGAATTGAAAGTTGCAATCAAACAGTATAGGAAATGCTTCTGAGTCAATAATGCTTTTTATGGGTTGAATTGTGTCCTCACACAACACTGAAAATATATACGGAAGTCTTAACCTTCAGTATCATAGGATGTGAATTTTTTTCAAAACAACGTCTTTACATAAACAAGCAAGCTAAAATGAGGTCATTAGGGTGGGCTTTAATTCAATTTGAATTAACTGTGCCAAGGTAAAGGGTAGATTTGGAGCACAGGGAGACACAAAGGCAGACGCCATGTGAAGACGGAAGATGAGCAGTTGCATCACTATCCAAGGAACACCAGAGGTTGCAGGGAGCCACCAGGCTTCCTTCATTCTGTGCTTTTTCCTGCTGCAGTTGAGAGGGTCTTTTATGTTTACTCTGATGTCTTCCAAAAATTAAATGTTTTAACATAACTTCACCTCTGCTCAACAAATAAACCTTTTCTTTTTTGTAATGACTATTGATTTTCTGGTATAATTCATTCTTATTAGATATTTTTATTAATCTGTTTCTGGATCTTTATATGCTTCTACACATTTCGTGTTTTGCAATGAAAAGTGAAGTCTTTGAACATTTACCTGATTGTACTAGTCATGTAAAGCAAATTTTCCTAAAATGATAGATTTTACTGTCTTCTAATTTGATTCTGCTCATAGGAGATGTTCTGGTCTATAAACCCCAAATATGAAATGTGACTTGGTTACTCTCTTTGCAAAATAAAGATTGGTTGCAATAACTTCTTACGTCTCAAAATTTCAGCCCTTGGGCTACAGGAACTAAGATATTTTCTACTTTGACAAATCACTTGAGAGATGTATAGCCTTTATCTAGGTTGTATTTCCTAGGGAAATTTAAAAAAAATTTATAAGTGCTTAAACAGACTTATGAATAACAAAAAATCAACTAATAAATTTTATTTTTGATTTTCTATAATAACACTTAAAGAAATTTGAGAATGAGATAATCCATTAGTTAATTATAAATGTTGTCTTGGTCAGTTTTAAGGAAAGTAATATTTACTGAAATGTAGACAGATAGGCACACA
>PVLD010021515.1:0-31272 GCA_004027595.1 Dinomys branickii
AAGAAATGTATCTATACTCTGGAGTTCTAGGTCAGCAACTAAAATATTTCGGTAGATACATAGGGTGTATGTAGAAAGAAATCAAAGATACAGAGCTAAATAAGAAAACCAATTTAGAAAATGACTTAATATCTCCATTTAAATGTATATACCTACATAAAATATTTGCATAGATGTGTTCAGATACATACCGACATAATATATGTATGTATTTTAAACAGATATAAAATTATGCATAATTAAACATACCAACTATACACTATCCTGAAGAACAGAAGTTCAGTTAAATTTTTGGAGACTAGAAGGCAGAGAAAGTGATAAAATAAAAAGTTTTGTGTATATATGTCTGCGATGCTTGAAATTTTTATAAAAATATTACTTTCATAATAAAAAGTAAATAATTAAGTATCTCTTAGAAAACTTCTCCCTCCCATCCAAGTACTAACCAGGCTCCACCCTGCTTAGCTACCAAGATCAGACAAGGTCAGCACGTTCAGGGTGGTGTGGCCATAAAAAGAAAACTTCTCCCAGAGATGTAAGAAATAGAATAATCGGGCTGGGGATATAGCTCAGTGGAATAAGTGCTTGCCTGGCAAGCACAAGGTCCTGAGTTCGATCCCTAGTACTGCAAAAAAAAAAAAAAATCCCACAAGAAATAGAATAATCTTCCTGGAAGATACAACTGAAGACAGCACAATACATGTGCAAAAATAGTGTTCATTTGTTTAATATCACAGAATGCAAGAAAGTAATCCCTTGAAAGAAGAGAAAACTAAGGGAAGTCTATGATTGTCCCAGTTTATTGGCTGGAGGGATATTTTAGACTGCATCATAGAGAGGGAGAGCCAGTGTGAAACCCCACGATGTCCCCAAACTGAGAAGAAAGACTTTGGAGAGGGCTGGGGATATAGCTCAGTGGAATAAGCGTTTGCCTAGCAAGCGCAGGGTCCTGAGTTCGATCCCCAGTACCGCAAAAAAAAAAAAAAAAAGAAAACAGAAAGACTTTGGAGGCTGTGGAGAAAAATGTCACTAGAGTTCTCAGGGCAGAATACAATACAAGGAAGATCCTAGAACTCAGGAGGCTGAGGCAGAAACATCACTGTAAGTCCAAGGCCAATCTGGGATACATAATGAGCTCAAGGCCACCCTGAACTACATAGAGAGGCTGTCTTAAAAAATACAGGAAAATTGTGAAAGGGAAGGAAATTCCTCAAAAGGAAAGAACAACTGGTATGAGGAGTGAAAGAGAAAAGAAAGAAAGAAGGGAAAAATATGTGTATATGTATACACAGAATAGCTAAGATACTTGTACTACTGATTTCTATTGCTTTATTGAAAGGAACAGTTAATGTTTAGTTGTCTGATCAATCTTACATGCCTATATTTGTTTATCTGAGTAATCAATTTGAAGATATCAATATGTAGTAGAAAACCATTGTTAATGTCCTGTCACCTTGTCTGAAATTCTGTGTTGCTTGTATTGTTATCGTGTTATTTTGTAAATGTGAGTTTGTTAATATGTTTTTGTTTTTTATCTTTAGAAAAAAAGACAGCTACCCCTGAGATCTGTAATCCTAGCACTCTGAGAGACTGAGAGCCTAGAATGGCAAGTTTGAGTGCAGCCTGGGCAACTTAGAAAATTAATGAGAACCTGTAGCATACAGATGTTGCTCAGTGCAAAGGCTCTGATTACAGTCCAGAGAACCACTAAACTTATGTACAGTTTCCCCTTTACCTCTTCAGCTTAGCAAGTATGTATAATTAGGTGAATACGAGGAAATTTCCTGAAACTGGGAAAAGAGCTATTGAAAAGAGCAAGAAGAACAATTTTTGAAGATTAAATATTCATGTCCCCTCAAATCAGAGTGAAAAACCTTGTACTTCACACAGCATTGAGCAGGAGCCTCAGAAAGTATGGTCATATGGTCACAGTAGTGGTAAAGAGTTACTGCTAGGCTAATAGCTAGTCTTGTCCTGACTAATGAATCTTAAAACACGTCTTAACAAAATCAATTTTTCTCACTAATTTAAAATCATCTCAATCAGTTGAAAGGCTGTAAGAACAGACCTCATGCTCTCCTAAGAAGAAATTCTGTTTATGAATAGCACCATCAAGTCATACCTGAGAATGTCAACTACCTTTCCTTGCCCTGAGGATTTCAAATTTGCTCAGACTCTTAAAAGTCATGTAATACAATTTCTTGTAATACATTTCTTTAGATAGATATATAGAATGATAATATTAGATGATATTTGGATAGATGATAGTGATGATAGATAAATAGATGATCCATGGAAGAATGAATAGATAGAGGATAGATAGACAGACAGACAGACAGATAGACCCTGATTCATTCTTCTTATTGAACTCTTACTGGTATATTCACTAAATAAATGATAGAAATAATAGAAATTTTAAAAAGAACTTAATAGATATTCTTGAATTAAAAAAAAGCAGTAATTGAAATACAATTTCCTAGGAGTTCAAAAGACTTGCACTATTTAAACTGATTTGATTCCACTTATATAAAAAATAAGAATAGAGCTATATTATAAGCAATTAGATTAAAGTAGTAATCAAAAAACTTCCCTCCCAAACTGTTCAAGACATGACTTCACCGATAAATTCTAAAAAAATTTAAGAAAAATGAACACCAATCCTTTACCCATTTTTCCAAAGTATGTAGCAGGTAGTAGGAAACCCCAAATCATAATGAGACTTGTATTATCCTAATTCCAAAACAAAATATGACAAGAAAATGTAACTTGGACCCAAGAATATGCAAGCAAACGTCCTCAGCAAAATACTTTGGCACTCACCCAGCAACATTCGACAGTAGTTATAAATCATGAACAAATTGAACTCATTCAGAAAATGCAACTTTATTCACCTATGAAAATTACCAAAAAGTGGGTTAAATAACCCTAAGTTATTGCAGGCTGATCAGGCCCACGATCTCCCAAGCAAGTGGAAGGCGGAAGGTATAAATAAATGAGACAATGGAATATGATTTCAGGGCTTCCAGGAGGGACTAATTCCTTTCTAACTTCCATATTCTCTGAATTAGCCCAAGGCTTTTCTGGGTGGCCCAGATATGTTAGGTTTACAAATAAGGGAGGGGGAATACTGAAGATAATGCAGGAATCTGGGCAGGACTTGGGAATCCTTTCAAGGAGTCCTGCAAGTAATACTATGTTAATTTAGGAGAACTGTGTTATCTCCGGGAGGGCCTTCACAGCAGGGGTGAGATGCCTGCAGCTGCGGTCTCCTTGCAGTTAGCTGAGGGGGTGGGCAGACAGGGTGCTTAAGCTTCACACAACTCACAATAACATGGAAAGCCAATAGGTTAATATTAAATCCAACTCAGAGCCACTTTGTAGTGGTCCCCAACAGAAAATGAATCAATGTAATAATCTATATGAATAAAGTTAAGGCCCCCAATAGTAGGACTATCTCAATACACACAGAAAAGGCATTCAGCGAAACACAGTAACTCTTCATGATATAAAGTGTCAGAAACTGGAATTAGAAAGGAATTTTCTTTTATAAATGATATCTACAAAATATCCACAGCTAGTATAAAGGTGAAAGATTTGATTCTTTTTTGATATGATCAGGAATTGATAATGTCTGTTTTTTAACTGCTTCTACTCATCAATGTACCAAGGATATAGCCACAGAAATTAGCCAAGAAAAGGAAATAAAAGAAGTCCAGATTGGAAAATAAATGATCTACATAGATAAAGACATCTTGTAAAAAAAATCCTATCAATAAACCACTAGATATCAGCAGTACAATTATCATATAGATATAGATATATATATATATATATATACAGCCTTTTTAGAATTTATCAGTGAAGTCATGTCTTGAACAGTTTGGGAGGGAAGGTTCTTGATTACTACTTTAATCTAATTGCTTATAATATAGCTCCATTCTTATTTTTTATATAAGTGGAATCCTAGCGCTATATATATATATATATATCTTCTTTCTTTTTCTCCTTTCCCTCATGCCAGTTATTCCTTCCTTTTTTATTGTTTTTGATTTGTTTTGTTTTTGTCTATGTTGTTATTTTATTATTTTTAATTCGCTTCATATTAAAAAAGATCCTAAGGAAGATACAGAAAGAGAAACTATTAGGGCTAATGTGCAAACTCAGCATGACAGCAATAAACAAAGTAATGAATTACTTTTATCTGCTACCTTTTCCTGAACCTTGAAAACATTATAAGTCAAGGAATCTAAACACAAAATTGAGTAAATACATTTTAAATGTTCAGAACCGTCAAATCCATAGGGACTTCTGGGAGAGGGAATAGAGAGGGACTCCTAATGGATGTAAGTTAGCCCTTTGGATAATAGAAATGGTAAGAAATTAGACGATCATGGCAGTTGCATAACTTTCTGATTATGCCATAAACATTTTTACATTTTCATTTGTGAACTTTGTGCTATGCTAATTATATCTGAAGGAAGCTATTCTTTTTTTTTAAAGTTCATCAATAACTGAATGGTAAACAAATTATGGTATATCCATGTAATAGAATTTGTGTTACTACATCAACTAAAATAAATAATCAATAATAATAAAATCAATAAATACAAAAATATTGATGAATTTCATAACAATTATGTTGAGTCAAAAAGGTCAGAAAATAACAAATACATCATAGGGCTATTTCATTTATACAAACTTCTAGAAAATACATATTAAAGTAGATGATTGAAGATCTGTGTTTGCCTGAAGATTCATGGTAGCACAGAGAGGTGTAGTAGGGAGTTATGGCAAAGATGCGTGTGGAAACTTGAGCTTAATGGATGTGTTCACTCCATTGATGGCAGCAACGGACTCATGGCCAGATACATTTGTCAGTAAGCATAAAATTGTGTGCATAAAATTATATAGTTTTATGTCAATTACACTTTAATAAGGGTATAAAATGATAACTAAATATAAATCCACATCTTACCAAGCAGAGAATAATCTACAAACTTTCTCTTTTCAACACCCATTGGTACATTCCATTTAGATTTAGAGTCAAATCTAAATTTTTTAGAATAGCTTACAATGGTTCTACATCATCTCAGCCACTAGTTCTCTGACATCTATTACTTTCCCTCTGGTTTAGTTTGTACCAGGGTCACAGGACTGCTTAGACATTTCATTAAAACATTTCATGTTGTTTTGCTATACTAAGGCTGTTACACTTGCTATTGCCTCTGTCTAGAACACTTTTCCACTGATATTTACTGTACTTAACCTCATTCTTTATGACACACATAGGTCACTTCCTTTTTTATTATTATTATTAAATTTTGATTCCTCTTTCTTCCACTTCCCTCCTATCCCTTCAAGTGTTCTTCACTTCCATATTTACAAACTCTGTTCCATTTTATCCTTTTCTCATTTTTTTCTGTTTGACTTCCTTCCTTTCCTTGCTCCTCTCTCCCTAGTTCCCCTTTCCTTTTGAAAAATTTCTTCCTATTTCACAATCTCTATTACATATTTTGATTCTTATTTACACTTTCAGTTTCTCACACCAGAGAGATAATGCAATATTTACACACATGTATTTGATATATTTCACTTAAGAGTACGGTCATTTAGCTACAAATGTCTTAAGTTTATCCTTCTTTATGGCTGAATTGTACTCCATTGTAGAAAAATACATCTTTTCTATCCATTCATCAGTTGTTGGGTATTTGGGCTGTTTTCAAGATTCAGCTACTATAAAGTGTGCTGATGTAAAAGTGGCTGCACATATATCACTGTGGTACAATGTTTTCAGTTTTTCTGGAAAAATGCCCAGAAGGGGAATAGCTGGATTAAATGGGACCTCTAAGCCTATTCTTCTGAGGAATCTCCACACTTACTTTCACAGTGGTTGCACCAGTCTACACTCCCACCAACAGTGAAAAGGATTCCTTTTGCCCCACAGCTCTGCCAGCATTTGCTTTTGGTTGATTTCTTGACGACAGCCATTCTTGCTGGGGTGAGATGGAATCTTAGCATTGTTTAAATTTGCATCCCTTGAATGACCCGTGATGTTGAATGTTTTTTATATATTTATCTGCTGTTTATACTTCTTCATCTTACATGCTCATTTTTGGATTAGGTCTTTAAACTTGGAGGGTCTGATCTTTTTCAATTCTTTATGTTTTCTAGATATTAGGGTCTGGCAACTCTTTACTCCCTTTATTGTTATTTATGGAGCTACTTCAAATCATGTATTTATTTGTTTATAATTAGTAAGTCATAATAGGGCAGAATTTTATTCACCACTGAATGAACCAGTGCCTAAAAGCACCTTCCTAAATATGAGTTACTCATGAAAAACTCTTTGAATGACTACATGAATAAATGTTGGTTAATTTAACACACTGAAAAAGAAAAGAAATAAAGTATTACCTGTTAAGGCAAAAAATCTTTCATACTAAAATTTTAGGGCTGGGGATATAGCTCAGTGGAATAAGCGCCTGCCTAGCAAGCGCAGGGTCCTGAGTTCGATCCCCAGTACCGCAAAAAAAAAAAAAATAAAATAAAATAAAATAAAATAAAATTTTAAGCAAAAAGTACAGAGTAATTCTGAGTACAGAGATATGGTAGCCAACAAAAGAAAAGGAGAAACAGGAAGCTTAGAATTCACAGATTCCACTAATCCAAAAAATTTTAAAGTTATAATCAAGTTCAATGTCCTATAGGTAGAGAAGTATGTGAATATTTTCCTTAAGAAAGGATGAGTGAAAAATTGATATGACATTTATATGTATTCCATCTATATAAAATGCGCTGCATATAATTTTCACCAGTTGTGTCTAAATTTACTCTGAAATTGGACTAGGTTTCACCTATTCTCCATTATTTTTCTTCTGAGCTCTACGAGGTGGTTAAAAATGTCTGATCGGTTTGTTTAACTTAGTGTTAATCTGCAGAATTCAAGCTCAGTTTGAACAGTAACATTTTTTATATTTCTTTATAATCAATGATCTAAGAAAAATAATTGAAGTCTCACCAACTATGCTAAGAATAATTAGTGAATCATTTTATCCTTTGCTAAAAGTTTGTTCTAAATGTCACAGGGCTAAACACTATTTCTTTTATTTTGGAAACTCTGTACATTGGTGCCATTGATTGAATTTTCTCACAATGAATTTACTGAAGGAAATTAGCAAAAAGACAGGACATGCATGATTTGGACTTCTCTAGTTTTAATATCATGTTAAATATATTTAACTTGTGCGTTAATCTGCAGAATAATGCAAAAAAAAAAACGAGAAAAATTAAGTTTTCACTCAGCAGAACACATTATGAATATAAAAACACCCACAAAAAACACTGAAAGGTGATATTTTGAAAATCTATGTAGCTAAATTTGCTCTTTATTTATACCAGTACAGTATGACAAAGTCATTTCAAAGTGTACAAGTGCATTAAAAATGAAAAAAAATCAACTTTAAATCACTGTCATATACTTGCAAATAAATTTTAAGATATTTCTCAGATGTTCTTCATGTGATTTTTTTTCAGACACAGAAAGCAAATGAGCATTTTCAAAGAAAACCTGTTTTCTTAATAAGATGATGGCTGATTATACATGTGTGTAAATGAATTTGAAGAGGTTTACAGCCTTGCTTGGGACTGAATGACCAGAAGATGTATTGTGGGTACAAGCAAAGGGTAATCTGACTCCCTTTGCAACACCAAAAGTACAAACTCACCTCGCTGATTTGCCCACAGCCACGCACCCAAGAACTTCAGCTATTAACAAAATGATCCAACTGTGCTTGCTATTTTTGTACGACCTAGCACTAAGTAATGTTCAGAAGGTTTTGTCCTCTAAATTTTAACAGGTGATGTTTCTTCTAGACAAAGCCCAGAAAGACTTTTTAAAATGAAGCTCCAGTAGAGATTTACAAAGCATATGCACAAAAGCTTTTCAATATTTTGGAAGATTGTGAGTTATAACAATTATATTTAATTCACATTAATTTCTATATTGTGAAGAGACTTATTTTATTCTGGTTCCCTCATTTTCCAGATTTTACAGCCCAGAAAAATAAAATAAAATATTGTGAAGAGTCTTACCTTATTTTATTCTAGTTCCCTCATGTTCCAGATTTTACAGCTCAAAGAAATAAAATATGAAATATAGTAAGTAAAGTAAAAGCCAAAAGCAGGGCTCCTGCCCAAACCCATCAATCCTCACCCCTTGAGGGCTCCACCATATCATTCAATGTACTTTAGAGTTCACAGTACAAAAGCATTGCTGAAAATGTATATTCTTAATTTTTAAACCCATTAAGGCTAAATGAGAGGAAAGAGCATTTCATTTTATAGTCAATAAACTAAAACTTACATTTTTCTTAAGTAAAAACAAGTTACCACATCCTGTGCACAGCATGATTTTAAAACATATCCTTCCAGAAAAAAAGAAATAAAAGCAACATAAACAATACCGGCCGTTACACGAAGCATATGACAAGGTGGTAAATGCTTTTGAGCTTTGTAGCAGTAAGGGAAAATCAAGTAGGTGACCTCCATAGACCTATGCAATAACACTCACTCCCCTCCATCCTGTGAAGCTGCTTTCAGCACGTAAACAGAAAAGGAAAGCAAAAGAAAGTAATAAACTCATCCATGTATAGATGAGCCGAAAATAAGCAGCGTGTGGTGCTGTAGATGACAATGCCAAGTGTGAACTGAGTCACTTCAAGAAGAGGGGGAGTTTACTCCATGCCGGAGAAGAAACAGAGTAAGATGTCCTAACCGGCAATGTGGGCTCTCAATTGTAATACACTGAGTGAAGATACATGCAATATCATGGATCCCAGACTTGCATCAGATCTCAAGTATACAAGAAAATTTAGGGGCTTACAAGGAGTTCATTCAAATAAGACTTGAGAATTTAAAGTGGCAGTTATGAATGAATATGAATGAGCTAGCAGCTTAGAATTTACATCATTTCAAGCATGCATTCATTGGAATGATGTTCAAATCAGAAGAAACTTTACTTCTTTTCTACTGAATTCAATCTTAACTGTCTCCGGCCTCAGTTTCCTAATTGACCAAATAGAGATTAAAAATGCCAAATTTTGAGTAATGTTTTAATGTGTTCAATGAGTTAACACATGCAAAATCCTTGGCACACACACGATGCTCAAGAAAGCTTAGCTTCTATTATGAGAAGCTTCATTATTCATTATAATTATAGTTATGAAATTGTCATTCAATCCACTGTTAAGCATTAAGTTCAGTCCCATGTTTCCAAAAAAGCATAGATAAACTAGGAAGCATTCAGTAGAAAGTGACTATGAAGGATAAAAAAATACCTTGAAATAGCATCAAATAAGAATCACTTATGGGAACCAGAATGTTTAACGTAGAGGAAAGATATTGTAGAAACTGTCACTACATATCAGAAAGGCTGTCTTGTGGAAGACAAGGCAAATTTGTTCGCTAAGGTCCGAGACAGTGGGAAGAAACTGCAGGGGGACAAGATCTGGTTTCATACAAGAAAGACTGTTACAATCAACAGAACTGTCCACAGATGGAGTGCGCCGCCTCAGGAGGCAGAGAGTTCAAACATTAGTTAGCTGCTTGTTTGGCTAAGCTTTTGAAGACAAGTTTTACGCATCAGATGGTTGAATAGGACTAAATGACAGCTAAAATTTAGTTCTTTCCAGGCATCCAGTTCTATGACTCTGTATCAGTTCTACAAGGATACTTTTGCAGTCTAGTGACATCCAAAGGAAAAAAAAGTTGTCTGGGGGAGAAAGATTGCCATTTTTATACTACAGTGAACTCTGCACAATTCAACGTTTTAACATTGGGTATCTAGGTTAACCACAGGGCCAAATACTTACGAGTGCAGAATGTGAAAATTCATAAGGGAGAAAAATCACAAATGTAAGCAAAGCTGCTCTTCCACTCCAGTGATCAAAGAAATGCACATTTAAAAGTCATTTAATTTGTACTTTATTCAAAGTTTGATGAAATTAAAAGATGGAAAATATGTGAAGAAATAGGAACTCTCACATCCTGAAAATATATAAACTGAAATTTAAAGTAGGATTCGATGATATCTGTGTTAGAACTCTAGCATGAATTAATTATTGACAGGACAGTCCAGAGTACCCTTCTTTGCAATAATGAGAAAATGCAAATTATCCAGAAAAATGCAAACTGTTCAGATATGAGCCCATAAGTTATGCACAAACAAAAGTTAACAATGGGCTTGAAGAAAAGAATACACTATGCATTTATGAACTGACTTGGAGGGTATGCCTAATTTAGGGTCAAATCATAAAAGGAAGTATATGCAATGTATGCACTGTGTGATAATTTGGTTAAAAATTCAAATAAAGACAAAAAGTCAGCTAAATATTTCTGTAGAAGCATCTATAATTCTGTAAATGCATAGAAAAATTCTTTAAAGCTAGACAGTAACCTGATGGGGCAGGACACAGGATTCCATCAGCAAAGGCAGTTTTGCTTATTATGAGTAATATTTGGGATTCATAAAAATATTAATGTTTAATTTGTTTTGTGAAAAATAAATATATAAATTGAAAAGTGAAGAAAAATAGGCTGCTGCTGGACACTAGAGATCACTGATCCAGCTCCTATACATTAAAAAATAGAAAATTAAGACTTACAGTTGCTAATCATTTTGCTTAAACTCTGTAGCTATTCAGAACCACAGAACACTTGTGAGTAAGAAAATATAACTTCTAGGTCAAGATACTCAGACCTGGGTCATCACTGTACATGGTAGGTGTATGACCTTGGGAAGCACACTTGCTTTCTGATTCTCACTTTCCTCTGTACAACTTGTATTTCTCTATGTTGCAAAGAATAAAATCCTAACTTTAACTAAGGCACACGGAAATAAGGCATTTTTAAAATAAGAGTGGAACAGACTTCAGGCATTACTGCATCTTGTAATTCAAATGACATTTTAAGACTCTTTGTGTCTTTGTCTAAACATTGCTATTCATGTGTTTATTTACTCTCCCTTACTGGTAAACCATGTGGTTCTTGTAGGACCTCCAGTCAGAGTAGCCTCCATCCCTTTGGTCTAGGTAAGGGGTCAATTCTTCCCCCAAATTGATTTCCTATGGTCAATGAATAGGGTGCAAACAAACAAAAATCAACTGTATTAGCCACCTCATATACTAATGCAAGAAGCACACAAGAAAATTTAAGGCACAGGACTGCAAATGGTGTATAAAACAATACAGAAAAGACAATTCATTGTAGCAAGTGTCTAAAGTCCTATAAACCTAAAACTTCCAATCTCTCATGTTGTATCTTTGCTTTAGAGCTTAGGTAAATTATCACTACTTGTGTGCTTATGCTGACCCTCATCACCCAGCTCGTCCTGCAATGTTTCTTCTGTCTTATGTTTCCTTCAGTATTTTGGCAATGCTCTGTGATCACATGGCAAATAGTACAAAGAATCAACAACTAGGATTTCATCCTGTTTAAAAAAATTACACAGCAAAAGAAGTCACCAACAGAGTGAAAAGACAACCTATAGAGTAGGAAAAACATTTTAACCTACTGTCCCTCAGACAAAGGACTTATATCTAGAACATATAAAGAATTGCAAAGAATAAGAACCCCCAAATTTAAAGATGCAATCCAGAAAGGGCACCTGAGATGGATACATACATCTCAGATGAAGAAATACAAACAGCAAATAAATATATGAAAACATGTTCAACATCATTTGTCATTTGTGAGATGCAAATTAAAACAACACTGAGATTCTATCTCACTCCACGAAGAATGGCTATTATCAAGAGCTCAACAAATAACAAATGCTAGAGGGAGTGCAGAGGAAAAGGAACCCTTCTCCACTGCTGGTGGAAGTGTAGACAGATGCAACCACTGTGGAAATCAGTGTGGAGATTCCTCAAAAACCTCAGATTAGAGGTCTCATTTGACTCAGCTATCCCCCCTCTAGGTATATGTCTAGAAGAATTAACAACACCATATCATAGCAATATATGTGCACCCATGTTTATAGCAGCACAATTTGTAATAGCTAAATCTTGTTAACAGTCCAAATGCCTATCAACCAATGAATGGATTAAAAAAAAGTGGTCTTTTTATATAATGGCATACTATTCAGCCATAAAGAAGGATACACTTGAGGCTTTTATTGGTAAATGGATGCAACTTGAGAGCATACTCATAAGTGAAGTAAATCAGACTCACATATATAAACATCATATTGTCTCCCTGATTTGAGAATCTGAAAGAGTAAATAAGGACCAAAATATATAATAGATATTGTAAAATGGGAAGACATTGTTCAAAAGAAAAGAGGAGCTAGGATGAGGGGAGGGAGAAGGGAAGGAAGGGAAAGGGGAAAATACAAGTTAGTTATACTCCTAGTTTCTTTTCACTCACTGTAGAGAAAGGTTTGTGCTAACATTTTAAATTATACAAATTTTAGTAGTCTGTCCAGTCCTACTGACTTAGAATAATAAAAGGAGAGTCATATTCTTCAAGAGAAAAAATGAAGCCCCTAAAACGTAAGATATTTTATTTCCATTTTATTCCATTTCTCTGCAAATGCACCAAACATCAGCTAAAATTCTGAAGTTTTCTCTGAGTCATTATTATTTGCTCTTCCTCAGATATCTGCATTTTAGGAGACTTTAAGGACACGAGATGCAATCCCAAGCATTGCTCTATAACCTCTACTGTGTTTGAAGGTTTCAAACACTGTCATTTTCTACAGTTACATTCTAGTATTTTAAACTTTTCAGTATAAATCATTGTTAGTTTAATGTATTAGAAATGTGACAAAAGTGAAGGCATCCAAAATATAGCAACTAGAATGACAGAAGATTGAAAGTCAACATCTAGTTTTGATTTCTCAGCCTCATTTTCCATTTTCTGCTACTGCCTCCCTTTACCAGTTGATGATAACATCCCAGTGCCTGTCCAGTCAGCGAAATGAATGACCAAAGGTGAACCAAAATGTGTAGAGTATGAACCTTCCAAAACGCTTATACCCAATTAGCTTACTGATCTTCATAGCCAGGTTCAGTGTGTTAGTGCTGCGGGCATTACTGTGTCTATTTCAAGATGACGAAACTGAGGATATTATACGAGTGATTTTCATGGCCTTAGGGATAGTAAATGCGGGTACTGCATCTTGGAGCCCACTCTGGTATTTTACCTATGACATTGCATGTCATTCAACCAACATTTGAGTGTTTATTATATACAGACCATGTAAAGGAATAAGTGATATACAGCATATGCAGATTTGCTGTACATTCCTGAGAAACCCAGAAGGCAAATTATAAAGAAAAACTGTGCTGAAAATTAAGCACTGAAGAACCAGCCTTGTATATCTTACTAACCAGACAATGTCACGTTTAGATTTTGCCTGAAACACCACAGGTAATAAATAAATAGAGTGATCCCTCACCTATCATAGGAGTGACATTCCAGCGACCCTGTGATAGGTGAAAATCCACGAAGTAGTGGTGTTATATTTATTTTATTATTTATATATATTTAAGGCTTTATAAACCTTCCCCCTCTCCTATAAGCCTTTCCCACTCTCTTATTAACCTTTCCTGCACTCTTTTAAACACTTCATATGCTCTTAAACACTTTCTACACTCTTAAACCTATGTAATTTTAGCAACATGAAAATTTCTATATGGGTACTCTGTGAAGAGGACAGGGAGAGGTGCTGAACGTGTATGAGCACAGTATGGGAGAGCAAACAGACCGATGGTCCAGTCACTGAGCCAATCAGTGCCCAGGGTGAAGAACATAGTGCTGTGGTTGGTTGCCTTCCATTCCATCAGCCAATAGTGTGTTGTGCATAGTCTCACTTTGGCAAACTTGCACAAGCAGTAATGGTGTACTGCATTCCCGTTATATACAGTATGGTATTCATCCAGTGATGAAATAATACCATATTTGATTTTGATTTAATATGTTTGAATTAACATTTTTATATTTTTATATTGTTTTAAATTTTTCAGGCAAAAATAAGTAAAATCATAAGTATTATACAAATACTAATACACTGCAAAATCCTGCATTATAGCAAAAAATATGCAATACAGAATTAGATATTTTTTTAAAAAAACCTATGATACAATGAGGCCACAATAAGTGAACCATGATATAGTGAGGGATGATGGTGTTTATAAAGTATATAAATAAACTAATGAATGAGAGACCATGGAATATGAACGTAACAACAAACAATCTTTCTTAAAACAGGCTATTCTGTGTAATACTTACCATCACAGTCTTGGGATGTGATATCACGCTATTTAAACCTGTGGAACAAGCTATCTTATCTCTTGAACACCTATTCATTCTTTTATTTAACAGATATTTACTTGGAGTCTAATGTTACATATAACTGATCAGGCAATAGCAATAGGCTCCAGTAGCTGTCCTTATAAAATAAGACATAGAAAGTGATCTCACATATTAAGCATTTAACATATGGTGGCTTCTATTTTACTATATTTTGCAATATTCACTTTCCTGAGAAACCTGATAATTAGACATCTATGTTCACAGACTACTCTTCCATCTGTACTTGAGAGCAGAATGAATACAAACACATGGTCAACAGCCCAATGAATGTTTGGGCTTGGATCCAACCAATTGAACTCATGAAGAGTGAGGAATGTATGTATACATAATAGGGAAATGGAGGGCTGGAAGCAACGTCAAAGTGCCCCACTAAGACAATGCAAACTATATAAGTACTACTAGTGGTATTACAGTGAGTGTTAGAGTGAAATCACTATTTGGGAACTAGTCTGCATTCTAAGACCCATTGGAGTATAATATAGACCCTAATAGGAACATGTGAGTGACATGAGAAAAAGCCAGAAACGTGCTGTAGTTTGAATCTTGCATGGCCCCTGAAGGCTCATGTTTTTTGTAGCTTGGTTTGCAGCCCAAGCTACTAATGGGAGATGGTGGGCTCTTTAAGAAGAGCGGACTAGGTGGAGGAAGTTAGATCACTGGGGCATGCCCTTGAAAGGGATACTGGGACCCCACACCTGACAGTTTTCTTCTCTTTTTTTGCTTCCTTTGTCTTCCAGGAGCCGAGAAGCTTCCTCCACCATACACTCTGCCTACTATGTGCAGCCTTGCCACAACCCTGAAAACAATAGCCCCGCTGTCCATGGACTGAAACCTCCAAAGCTGTGAACCTTTTCAGATGATGAGTTGATTTATCACAGATAATAGCAGGAGTAGTACAGAAAGACTAACACTGAACCTAACAAGTGCTGCTTGAATGAAGAGAATTATAAAATCTCCCAGGATGGAATTAAATACCTATGATCTGTTTTGTGTTTTAACTGGGGGCAGGATGGTGTGGTGGAGAGAAGAGGTGGCAAATCCTTTGAAAGTAATTTGAATAGAAAGTAGCTAACTGATGATAATTATGATGGCTCACATGCACAGTGGCACTTCGTTTTCTGCATATTTACATATATCTTCTCATTGTGCCTACAGCGGAATGACTACATTGTAAATATTATTTAACATTAAGTGTAATTGCTGCACAAATCTGCTTTTATTAAGCAATCCATAACAACAATCCAGTTATTCCCTTGCACTGCACCATTAATCTTTCACTTCCCCAGCAGGAAAGCAGGCAGGTAAAAGTTTTTCTTCTATGCGTTGCAAAATCTTATCTGAGCATCTCTGTCCTTGGGAGTAGGAACATCACAAAAACACCTGTAGAAAATTAACGGCTTTAGAAAATTGTAGGGGAAATAAAATCTGAAGGAGAGATAAGATAAAGTTTTCTAACTCTAGGGAGTATGTCATAAACAAGGCAAATCAATAATCCTCATTAATCAATAACAGAAAGCAAATGCCAGTGTAAGACACGGCAGGAAAACTTGCTTCAGAGATGGCTTTCAAACGTCTTTTACTTCCTAAGGATACTCTTGGTATCAAAAGAAACACAAGTTATATATGACAGGCAATGAAAAGCTAAAAGCAATATTAAAAATGGATTTGGACTCAAAAGAATCAGGATTCCTCACCTTCTACAGGTATCTTTAAAAATGATTCTCTGGTATAGAAAGAAGAATACTGACCTTGATAATGGCAAATTTTCATGTGACCTTAAAAAGAACTCTAATTTGAAATCTTATATTAGACATCACTATACCATGTATAAATGTATTTCAGTTTGTAATTAATTTTTACTTTTTTAATATGTACTTTTTAATTTATGTATTTAAGTGATTAGTAAAAAATTTATATGCCATGTGGTAAATTTTTATAGGCAAAAAATTAGAATTTAAAAATTTCTAATATTAATGCAATGTCTTGAAATTAGGATCAAAGTAGTTTTAATCCCCTCTTGTCACTTCATTCCTCTCAGTGCATATTTCTTTAAATCAAAGGAGATACTGAGGAAGTGGACCTGTGCTTGCTACTGACTATCACAGGAAGATGAAGAATTCATATATTTAAACTTAAAGAGTGTTAGGGACACTCTTTATGTAAACTAAACAATGTAATGTATGCTTGAATGTAAACTAAGCAAAGCATATATAAGTTTGAGAATGAGTACAGTTGTGATGAGTTTCATAAGAGAAACACAATACTGTAAATTTCTTTCTGTCAAATGTTATATGAAACTAAAGTCAAACTCTAAACCAATAATTACAGAGATAAGTTGGTGGGGATGCTTTCACAAAATACCATGCTAAGGAATACATAATATAAAATTAGACAGGACAGAAAATCCATCTGCAGGGATTTAAGTAATGCACGGAGACTTCCTGATTTTAACATTGAGATTCAACTTACTCTCGGAAAGTGACTGATTTTTTAAAATTCTGCCAAATATACCATTGATAGATTTGGAGTATTATAAAAAATCATACAATTACTGGATTTTTTACACACATTTCCAAACTATAAAACAGTATCTTTGCTTTAAATCCTGGATAATTTGTCTAATGAGGATCATCATGAGAGATGGGGGTTATCACATTGTGTACACCACCACGATACTCCTTGAACAGTCCAACCACGGAAATTTTGATACCGAGACCTAAGTTATGATCACTAACAATTAGCTTGAAAAATGCCATGATTTTAAAATCTGAACTGATTTTGTTGTATTTTCCTCTATCACTTGCACTTACTGGACCCATTTCGCTTCAACCATGAGAAGTACTTGAACGTACTGTTTAAAAGAACTGGTTTTATAATGAAATATAACTTTCCAATGATGTCCAGTGAGGTCAACCCAGTTTCTAGTTGCTACACTTTATAACAGCACAGAGCCGCTAATTTCTACATGCACTTAGAGTTCCATTAGAGTCATCCTAAGCTAAATGAAGTCAAAGCATCTGATTAGTACTTTATGCTGGCTACTTCGTGTATTTCTTCGGGTACATGAAGAAAGAAGAATAGGTCTATTGTGCACCAGATAGGATCCAGTTTATTATCTTAGTCCATATTTCTGCCTCTGTCTTTTTTGGCCTATCTGTTTCTGTCCCAGAATATACACAAACATATATACTCTCATTTAACTCTTGCAAGCAAATCTAATTCACAGGATCAAATGAAATATTTTACAAATCTCTTTAAAAAGCATGAAGTTCAACTTGAAATTTTATCAGAAGTTTTTGATACTATTATTTGTAAAAGAAAAGTGAGAAAAAAATTACAGATCACAGGATTATATTCATGATTATGAAATTCATAGTCACAAAACTGATAGCTGCACTATACATGAGACACTATGCTAAGTGCTTTTCATGCATTATCTGATTTAATCTTCACATCTCTATTTAGTAGGCACCATAGGCATATTTTGCAGACAAGAAAACTAAAATCTATAGAAATGAAAGGACTTGCAAAATAACATATTTTTGTGAATTGTGGGGGCAGAATTTGAAGAGAGATAGTTGTCTAATTTCAAGTCCAGTGTTCTGTTCTGGAATTCTATGCCAGTTTTCTTCAAAGAGTGACACAAGGAAAAATCCTGTACATTAGAAACTGTGCTGAAGGGTGTAGATGAAGAAACAAGATCATTTATTTCATTTTGTTTCTTAAAGGAAACCGAAGAGAAAATCCACTTGACCTTAGGGAAGGTGAAGGATTTCTAAATACAACATCAAAAGCAAAATCCATGGGAAAAATTGACTAAATTGCATATTTTAAAATTTAAAACGACTCAAAAATGACACTATTAAGGCAAGGAAAGAAGCCATAAGTTGAAAGAAAATATTTACAAAATAAACATATAATGAAACATTGAAATTCAAGTATATAATTAACTATTAAGACTCAATAGAGCAAAGAAAACAAACTTTAAATAATGAATTGAACATCACAATGGACAACTCACCAAACAAGATGTAAAATGGAAAAGAAATATGTGAGAGAAGCACAACACAATTTCTATTTAGGGAGATGCAAATTTCAGTAAGGTATCATGGGATATTTCCTAGAATACATAACATTTCAAACACTCACAGTACCAGTTGCCAACGAGAGCATTGTACAACAGAAATTGTCATTCAGCGTTGCTATGAATGCGAAATGATACAGCCACTTTGTGGGACAATTTGCCAGTCTCTTATAAAGCTAAGTACAGTGCTGTGATTCACCAGTTGTGCATCTATGTATTTATTCAGTGGTTACGCAAGCCTGTGTTCACAAGCAAAACATGTACGTGAAAGTTCATAAGAGCTTTATCCATGCACACCCCAGCCTGGAAGCAACCAAAATACATTTTAAGTGGTGAAGATAAACACAAACTGTGGTGCATTCATACAATGAAAGGAAATGGTATAATAAAAACAGAGGAGCTGTCAGGCCATAAAAAGACATGGATAAATATGAAAGCATTTTTTTAAGTGAAAGAAGCCCATTGGAAGTGTTACATGCTATACGAGCATACTGGGAAAGGAAAATCTTTAGACAGTAAAAAGAGTAGTACTCTGAGAAGGGGCAAAGGGATGGAGAAGATATCATGGTTAAAGCACAAGAGATTTTTTATAATGGTAAATCTACTACATATAATATTATACTCATGGATGTATGACTATGAAGTTTTCAAAACCCACTATAAATAATATGCTTCAATGTGTGAAAAATTTTTAAAAAATCATGAACTTAACCCAGGATGAAATGCAAATTGTGACAAAGTCACCTACTTGCATCCAGAAATGTATGGAACAACATCCTTAAAGGCAATGGGGGCCAGACCTAAATTACTTTGCAAATAACTAAAAGCCAAAGGAACGGTATATTAAAGCTCTACAGTCTAGGTTTTAAAGTTGCTTCCCACACACACATGGATTAACAATCCAGAAACTTCCATGTATGTATACTGGAAATGAAAAATCAGTAAGTGAATGACTGTGAGAGTCAGACTTCTCTCATTCTCGGAGGAGGAGATTTAGACTATCAGGGGAGAAAGGCTAAAGTGATGCATGTGGTAATATTAGAGTTTGAGACATCATTATCAGCTTCTGTTTATCTTAATGTAGATAGCAGTTGAGATATATATATGTATATGATAGGCAGATGGATATATTAGTATACACACACATAGATCTTTTCTCTGTCAGGTAGAGGACTTGGAAACAATGTTACCTCAAGAGCAATTAGCACACATTCTGCTCAGATCTTGGGTTCTAATACTATTAGTCGATAAGAACAACGAAGCCTCCCTAGAGAAATGGATAATTATAGAGCAGAAGCTAGAAATACACAGGATGATTTTGGAGCATTGAATAATGACATAAAATGAAGAAAAAGAACTGATGGGGATATGTTAAAAGGATACAGGTACCAACGAAAAGAATTCTCAGGGGCTCAAGCTACAGCAATATAAACAAATAATGAAATAAATTACTGCTGAATGATAACCCACAGTATAAAATAAGAAATCACGTTTCCATACTGATATAAATACATATTTTAGTAGATAAAAATCAATTATTTCTAAGCAAGAATCCAAAAGATTTCCGTAACCACTCCACTTTTAAAAAGATTAGGTATAATGATCCACTGTCTCAGTGTGGGCTGCACTTAATGACTTCCTTCCAAAGAACACAGAATGGACAGAGGGAAAGAAGGAATTTTACTGTACAGAAATTTGAAAAAAATCACCTCAGCCGGGCAATCAAGACTAAGGTCAACAGTGTGAAGTTATCCTGTCCAGAGCGAAAAATATGGGACTACTCTATTGAGTGCATAGTAGAGCATAAAAGGCCAACTGTGTTATGTCCTTGTGGGCCATATCCGTAACAAAGCTCACACACCCTAGAACAGATAGCCTTAGACTGGCATGTACACTTGTACTTCAAGATATCAATAATGTGAACATTTCTGCAAATGTAATGGTTATGCCCATATGTTCATTCCATCTATGAAAGAAGTCCTATGCATGCTTAGATCCTCAAACGGTTACATTGCTATCATTATAGTTAATAGTAACTGCCCTGTGATATATCTTGAGTGGTGCAATTAAGATCAACATTGAGCAATGATCTAAAACTCTCTGGTCCACAGCGCAAGAGTATACTACTACAATGTACACTTTCAGATAACCTTTTTGGAAATTTGAAATAATACCAAGGATAATCAAATCTATACCAACAACCATTGTTCAATTCCTACCATCTTGTTTAGTGAAGCTCTATATTGTCTCTAATTTTTTTTATTACTTTAAAGTCTCTTTAACTATTTGATCAATCTTCCATTCTTCTATCTCATAATCTGAGCAACTTTGCTGAAGATAACAATATGTAATATAACAACCATTGTTAATTCCTATCATTTTGTTTCCTGTATAATTTTTACTTTTTTTTGTTGTTTTGTTTTTCTCTTTGTTACTGTTACTTTAACTTTTTTATACCCTTTAAAATAAATAAACTAAAAATAAATCTACACCAACATTATTATTCCTTTATAAACACTTGCTATCTATGTAGCTGAAATCTAAAAATATAGCAACCAGAAGAAAATTATGTCAGGGAGTGTTCAATAAAGATGCAATACATTATTTGATCATGGAAAATCATTCATTTAGTATTTTTATTGATTTGCTTTGTCCTTATATATATTATGATTCTAAAGTTTCTAGAAAATCAATGTAAATGATCATATGATTCTGGAATTTGCTTTTCACTTTCAGAGTTAGAAAGTGATGCTACAGATGCTAGCGGGAATGTAAATCTGCAAACACTTTAAAACTCAATTTGACAGTATGGATGAAGAACCTAAAAAATGTCTTTCTCCACTGGGAATCTATCCTAAGGGCTGAGTACATTCATTGCAGAGTAATTGGCTACTAATAAAACACCAAAGTAAAGAAAGAACCTCAATTCACGTAACCAAGGACTACTTAAGAAAACTGTGAAAAATCCACTTGATGGAAATGTTTGCAGTCATTAAAATGCTTATGAAGCATTTTTCATGGGTATTAAATAAGAAAAGTGAGACAAAATTATATATAACACATCATTATAACTAAGAATCACACATAACAAAAAGACTAGACTAGAAGGATAAGCAATAACAATGCCTACAATAATTATCTTGTCATTTTTCTGTACTTTACAAAAAAATCCAGAGCTAGCACATTATTCTGGCTAAATCTAAATAGATTTTCTGATTAACTAACCTTCTCCACAGGCCTCCACTGCAGTAATGGAAAGCTCAAAAGTTTTCCAAAATATATCACTGAGGAAGTTTATTCCAGGGGTGCTGCCGACTACATGAAATTTTCATAGACAAACTAACATTGAGACTTTTTAGATTATGGAAACAAAGTTGGTTTATGTGTTTAGTTGCAAATTAATCTGTGATTCCTGAATGTCAACCAGCTTAAAAGTTTGTTGAGTATACTGGAGTCTCAGTTACTTTTCTCTCATTGCTGAGACAAAATACCTGACCCCAATAATGAAGGAAAGAAAGATTTATTTAGCTCATACTTTGTGAACATTTCAGTCCATACTCAAGTGGCTCCAAAGCAGAGTGGCACATGGCAGAGGGCCGCAGTTCATGATGGCAGAAAAGAGCAAAACCAACTACAGCAAAAAATAGCAAGCAGCCTCTTTCCCTTCCTTACATTGTATGTAAACTACCCGCCCTAGGGCTGGTGTAGCACTCACACCCATGATCAATCATCTATAGAAGGGCTGGGGATATAGCTCAGTGGAATAAGCGCTTGCCTAGCAAGCGCAGGGTCCTGAGTTCAATCCCCAGTACCGTAAAAAAAAAAAAAAAATCACAGACAATCATCTATAGAAGCCTGCCTCATGACTGGATGAAGCTTGGGAAGGACATCCATAACAACTGGTCAAACCAGTATTAGCATCAATATCAAAAGAGGATAATTATCAACCCGAGTTCCACTCCACACAGAGCACTGCACACAGATATTCTAAGAATGAGAACCAACAACAAATTAAGAAATACAAGCTCACTTGTACAATTTGCTAAAATGTTTTTTTCTGGAATTTAACAAAGGTGACTTTAAGTTTTACACACAACAGTACATGGAGATTGAATAAGCAAAATTAAACTGGGATTTACATATCAACGTGAATTACATAGTCATGATAAATAAACAGTGTAATACTGATAAGGATTTATATTGACACTGAATGAGATGAGAACGGAGAAATCAGAAACAGAGCAATGCTTCTATGCTTATGAAAAGGAATACATAAAAACTTGTCACAACAAATAAGTATCTGGGGCTGGGGATATAGCTCAGTGGAATAAGCGCTTGCCTAGCAAGCACAGGGTCCTGAGTTCGATCCCCAGTACCGCAAAAAAAAAAAAAAAAAAAAACCAAATAAGTATCAGAATGATGGTTTTTTTAATAAATGAGATATTTTACAGGGGCTCAGGTGCCAACTAAAAGCACTCTCTGTGGCCCATACTGGAACAATATAAGCAACCAATTAAATAAATTATTACTGGGTTATAACCCAAAGTATAGGATAGGAAACCACATTTCCATACTGATATAAATAAGTAATTTAATAGATAAACAAAAATGGAGGAGAATAAACAAATTACTAGTGAAGGAAAATCCATAAAATTTATGTAAATTGAAAGCACTGGCTAATTGTTTGCAAACTTATTAGGCTCCATGCTTCACACTTGATAGAAAAATAAATAAGAAGATAAAAGTGTAAGTGTACAAAGTAAAATGATGAATGAACTAGAAAGGAGAATTAAGATAAAACTTATTTGCCTATTTATTTAGATAAATACTTATTCATTTGGTAAATAGTTATTTCTTAGACTTCAGCATGGAGTGTAACAAACTAACATAATATCACAAAGGGAAAATGAAATCCAATTATGTAAATATGAAAATTACATCAAAATCATAATACCTACTTCATGGTACTATCTCTATATACTTGCCAACTGAGAAAATTAAGGTTCGAAAAAGTTAACTTATTACAACCCCAGTACTATGGCACCAATTTCAGGACTCTCAATAGACACCACATTCTAATTTCTCTATAAGGTCAGAGAGTGTGTTTTTTGTCTTTTCTAGGAATCCCTAAGTATCTAAATCCATGCATTTCCTACTACCTTTTAAATGAACTCAGTTAATGACTGTAGGTGGATGGAGTCTTAATTTAAATTTTATGAAAGATTAATACAGTTAAGATATATCACATGGAGAATGAACAGGAAAGAGCAGCAATAAATATGTAGTTTGTTACTAACCCAAAGATGTGTTGTGACCTACACTGAAAACATGAGGACCTGTGAAAATCTCAATTATGTTCATCTCACTCATGTAGTTATCATTGCTGATGGCAGTACGAACTACAAGGAAGGTCTAGGGAGAGAAATAGCCTTTGATTGATTTTAGTGTGTCATTTAACATTACTCCTTTGCAAAGACAAAAACTGAATCTCAGAATGATGATGCTCAAGATTATCTTTCACAAAACATTTTATTCTAAACAGTGGAACCTGAAGAACCTGATGATAACTATGTATAATTTTATAATGCTGCTTAACAATAAACACATTATAACTGGAACTTGTCTCTTTCATGAACTACAATGTCACACTGATTTAGAAAACTCTCGGATATCCAAGCTCCTTTCACTAAAATAGCTTTGCTTTCAATGTGAAGTATAAGGCAGAGAAACACCTCCAAACCAGCAGATACAAACTATTTCTTTTACACACAGAGTAAGGTGAAGGTTTGAAAACCAATCAGATAAATGTAATATGACATGACTGGGCCAAAAAATCAATAGGAAAGTTCACTGTAAAGAAAAAATAGTGGTAAATAAACACATAAAATGATACATAGCCCTTATGTAAATCAGTGTGGATTTTCTTCAAAAACCTAAAACTTGTACTACCGTTTGATCCAGCTATAACATTCCTTGTCTATACCTAAAGTAATCAAAGTCAGCACGCTAGAGGGATACCTGCATACCTATGTTTAACAAAATTCACATTAGCTAAGATATGGAAACAGCCTCTGTGCCCATCAACCAATGAATGGATAAAGAAATACATATATACTCAATCACAAACAAGAATGGAAGTTTCTGATATTTGCAGGAAAATAGATGGAATGGAAGATAATCGGGTTTATAGTAATAAGTCAGACAGAAAGACATGTATGGAATTTTCTCCCTAATATGCGGATTCTAAGAAAGCGAAAGGAGGGGCTGGGGATATAGCTCAGTGGAATAAGTGCTTGCCTGGCAAGCACAAGGTCCTGAGTTCGATCCCTAGTACCGCAAAAAAAAAAAAAAAAAAAAAAAAAAGAAAGCGAAAGGAAGACTATTATTAGACAAGAGACAGGGCACACTGGGGAGTTAGAAGGAAGCTAATTGGGAGATGGATATGGTCAAAATATATGCATGGAAACCAATATTTTGTTAAATGAAAAGATACTAAAAGAGAAAATATATAAACTTACTCATATCCCAAACTCCCAACTAAAATCATAAACAATAATTAATATTTATTAACCATTTCTCTATATGCTAAGCACTCGGTGTCACTTTTATGCTCCCCGTAACCTATGAAATAGGTACTATTTTTACTCACATTTTATGTTATGTTTGAGCTTTGTCTACATGGCTTGTCATGCAGAGTTGTTAAGGTGGCAACTGGAAGCTGATCCCTGAAACATTTGTCACACTTCTATGTACTCTCCTACCTGTCCTGGCCTGTGTATTAAAGTTTATTCCCACACTAATGTGAAAGCCAAGGTCCAGGTAGAATAATCAACTACTGCTTTCCACAACCTATACAAACGTCTATGTACAGATGTGCTTCGTTATGGAGGTAAGAATGAGTGGGAGACTGCAAACTAAGGAAATGCAGGCAAGGACAAATCAAAGAGTTGCTTAAGATAAGATTACTAGTAAGTAGAAAAACCAGGAGTTTAGTTTAGATAATTGGGTTCCACTGCCTGCTCTTTAACCACTAAGTTAAACTTGTTTCCATGACAATTTATTTGTATAATATATTTGCAAATAGTTTAAAAATTTATGAGAAGAGCATTGCCAAAGATGGAAGGAGATGGATATTTTCATATATTGTTGGTGGGAATGCAACTAAGTAAAGGTCACTTGGGAAATTCATATCAAAATTCAAGATGCTCACATCCTTGCACCTATAATCTAGCTTTTGGAACACTGGCAGAAATAAAAGTAAGTATGCAAATACATATGAAAGAGAATGAGTGATGTAAGATTGTTTAGAAAGAATAAAGATGTTGTAATGAAAATGAGAATATCCAATAAATAGTCACAAGTTAGTTTTTATTTTCTTTTAGAATACATTTACTTATTGTGCAGGCAGGTGTGGCAAAGTCTAGATGAAAGGTGAGTCAAGGCTTTCCATATGAATCAGAATACTGGCTTTAGCCTTCAGGTTTTGTGATCTCATGCTCACAAGGGAGCTGACTAGGTTTCAGTTATTTTTTCCTCACAGAAATATATACAAAGGCAGGAGAAGAGCCAGGAGCCAGAGAAGTAAGCAGTCTCTCTTTGCATCTGTCTATCTAATAATCAAATAAATACATAATTTGTAGAAATAATGCAGCGAAGTTTTCCATTTGGCGGCCTCGCTATGATGAATTCACCTGGCCCCCTGTGAGCAGCTGGGAAGAGCAACTGTACTTCCTTCTGCAGCCTCAGCTATGAAGACAGAATATGCAGACAGACTCTGCTACAAGGGATATGGGCAAGGAAAAGAATGTCTGTCCAGCAGACGGCCAAGAGTACAGGGCAAAGTGCAACATAAAAACATCCGTATGTAAACTACTAAATCCCTGAGAGGGCAGTGAAATTAATCGTAATACCTTAGCTTCCTATGGTGTCATTAAAATTAATATGTAAATTTGTGTTTATTGAGTTGACATTACCAGTACAAAGACTATTTTAAATTCTGGTGTATTATTTTCTCATTTCTTTTAAATGTGTGGGTAAAGGTTTTAAAGTTAAGGAACGGAATAGTATATTGTGGTGTATTTCAGTAACGAAACTAGATTCTTTCCACTGTTTAAGGTGTTTCACATGTACAGGAAAGAAGAAAAGACACAAATAGAAGCATATACATATAAACACACACACACACACACACACACACACACACACACACTAAGACATAAGTAGTTGTTAGTTTTTGAGTATTTAAAAAGACAAATATACACTTACATGAATTTCTTTAACACATATTTCTAAACTTTAAAATAGTATCATCTTTACTTTCAGTCCTGGATCATCTGCCTAATGAGCATCATCCAAAGAGAAGGGTGGCTGTCCCACCACACGCACAGCAAACAGAACCTTTGCTCAGTCCAAGGACAAAGATTCTAAGAAACCTAAGTTACTGGTACAAACAATTTCACAATGTCTTATGTTTTAAGCTTTTAAAAAATTGTAAGTCCCTATCACTGTCAGTCATCTCTCAGTAATTTGTGTTAGTCATTTGCCCTTGGATCCGAGGTGGTAGTTAAGTATAAGGCTTATGAAACCTGACCCTAAGCCTCTGTCTCTGTGTTCCCAAACTTCCTCCTCCTGAGAGGAGCCTGATCAGACTGGGTGAGAGCCCAGTTTAAGGTCCTTGTTTTAAGTTTATCCCCTCTGTAAAGGCCCTATATCCATATCCACTCATGTTCTGAGGTACTACACTTTAGAACATTCATACAAATTGTGAAGGGAAACAACTGAAGCCATGATGAGATTGAGGCGAAGTGTTGTGAGTCAGCTCTCCCATTACAGAACCCAGTGTCCAACACCATGATTCTTGTCTTTTAGAGACAGGGTCTCACTATGCAGTTCAGGCTGGTCTTGAACTCGCTTTGTAGCCCAGTATGACCATGAACTCAGAATGATCCTCCTGCCACAGCCTCCTGAGTGCTGGGATGACAGACTGCATGCACCGCCATGCCAGGCTCAACACTCATAATTTAAAGGAAGGAAGGTGAAATTTGACTCTCAGTTTTAGGGGATTTGGTCCATAGTCAGCTGACTGGAAGGCAGAAACATTATGGTAGAAGGTATGATAGATGAAAAATGTTTAGTTCATGGTGGCTAGAAAACAGAGCAGAGGCAAAGTGGCAGAGAGGAAGTGGAAATGGGGCCAGACCTAGGCCCCAAGGTCATGGGTCCATGACCCAACAAGACACATACAGAAGTGTGCTCCACCAATCTTTGGAGTGGATCCCAAAGCCAATCAAGTGGACACATGATCCTAACTGCCATAAGTGGTAAAACTCAAAGCCTCTGTAAACATGTTGGACAAGAATTGAAGACAGCAACTGCAGAATACTCTTAGTATTACTCTTACAAAAATGTTTTTCTTTAAATGATAGAGGAATGAGAAAGCAACCAAAGAGGGAAGTGGATCAAGAGTTACTTTGTTTTATTTAAGTAGGATGGAAGAAATAGCAAGTTACGATTATGAAAGTGACCCAGTAGAAAGGGAAAAATTAACGATGTGGGCAAAGGAGGAAGAGAATTGCAAGAGGAAAGTTCTAGAGTTAGGATTTAGTGAAATGTGTAGCTATAAGTACATAAGTTCACCTTAGTCACTGGGCAGAACGGTGAGTATATATGCATAGAAACAAGTTCGTGGGAATCTATGGTAATGGAAACTTAAGGAAAATCTCTTGATTATTTTCATTTTCTCATTTAAATACTAAGCAAATTGGAGTAAGTGTATATTTGAATTTTGAAAAAGGACACAGCATGGAACAGTCATTGACAGTGCTAATGAGATGGGCAAATATAGCATAATTGTTGGGTAGCACTGAGGACTCACTTGAGGCTAGTGATCTTGAACTTATAGTGAGAACACTTACAGGGATGATATGATGTTCTCCAATTATATGTGATTTAAACAGAAGATATAATTAATCAGAGAGAGGTATGAAAATTTAAGATAATGTGAGGGGATGATTTTTACAATTGAAAATAGGTTCTACATCCAATGGGCTGTGAAGAAAGGACGTGTTGGAGGACAAGAGGTGATAGGGAAAAATTTAGGGTCATCATGGAATAGAATGTTAAAAGGAATAGAATTGTTAAAAGGAAAAATAGGAGTGAGTTGGTGGTCAAATGGGGTGTTTCACATCAAGGCTACACGGCTATAAGTAACAGATGGCAAAGATGATGAGGAAAATTAATGGGTTAATAATATCCCTTAGTTATTGTGGACTGATCAGGCTTGCAACCTCCCAAATGAGTGTATGGTGAAGGCTTAAGTAAATGAGACAACTGATATGATTTTAGGGCTCCAGGAGAATCAAAACTCTCTAAAAGAATTCAAGATTCTCTGGGGGCTAAGATAAAGAACTTCTCTGGGCAGCCCATATTTATTTGCTTTTAAAACAAAGGAGGGAAATACTGAAGAAAACACAGAAATCTGAGCAAAATTGAGCAGGACCTTGGGAGATATTTTCCAAAGTAGTACATTATACCTTATCATTAGCTTGACATTTATTATAGGAATGTGCAGCCTGTAGCTACAGTTAATTTGGTTTGGAGCGAAACGTCCTCAGCTGTGACTTTATTTTGTCCTTTGAGGCATCCTGGCCTCACATAGGTTCACTTAGTAAGAGTCTTCTGCCCATGTCCAAACAAGGTGCCTAGGCTTGGACAACTCACAAGTAAACATGAAAAGCCAATTGCTTAATATTAAATCCTGCTTAGAGCTGCTTCATAGTGGTGTCCATCAGAAAATAACATTTAAGAACATAGGTCATAGAAATACAAAGCGAGAATGCTGGAAATTTCATATACTGTATGTGGAGATTTACATCAGTATGAATTGAATCATGAATAATGTGGACAAGAGCCTAAATAGTAAACCTGGAAGTAAGCAGATGATTATAATAAGAAGAGACATATTAGGGATAATTCTGTATAGAAACAGACTTAATTGTGTGTGTGTGAGAGAGAGAGACAGAGAGAAAGAGAGAGAGAGAGAGAGAGAGAGAGAGAGAGAGAGCAAGAGAGAAGAGAGGGAAGACAGAGAGAGAGAGAGAATATGAACATAAGCAATTGGCTCATGTGATTATGGAGGCTGATACAACCTAAGACCTGCAGACTCAAGAGAGATGTAGTTCCAGTATAAATCCGAATGCCTAAGGAAACAGAAGAGCTATTCATCTGTTTCCTATCTGAAAACCAGCCAGCTAGAGAAAGCCAATGTTTCTGTATGAATTCGAGGGCAGGAGAAAACCCAGTGCCCCAGCTTGAGGGCAGTCAGGCAAGAGGACTGCTCATTTATTCGGCAGAGGCTCAGCTTGTTTATTGTGTCCAGGTCTTCAACTAATTGGATGATTTCAATCTTCTTTATTCATCCTTCAGTCTCAAATATTAAACTTACCAAATACACATCCACAAAAGTACCTTGACTGTTTGACTAAATATCTGATCATCCAATGATCTAATCAAGCTTACTGTCTTAGTTACTTTTTTCACTGATGAGACAAAATACCCAACACCCAAAGTTAAAGGAGGAGAGGTTTATTTGGCTCACAGTTTGTAGAGGTTTCAGTCCATAGTTTGCTGGCTCCAAGGTAGGGTGGCACATGACAGAGGGGCATCACAGAGGAGAAACATTTCAGTGCAAAGAGAAGACAGCAAAAACAAGCAAGGGACATTAGCAGATCTTTTTCTGCCCCTTTCATACTCTATCTAGGCTACTGGATTTAGGGAGATATCCAACCAATTAGTAGACTGATGTAGTAATCACACACACTTAATCCCAGCATTGCACTATGAATCAATCATATGCTCTAGATCCAGCCACCTATGAAAAATCCCCACCTATGACTGCATGGGGATTTGGCGAGGGCATCTGACCCAAGCCATAACATTTCCACATAAATCTAATCATGAAAAGGAGTAAACAGATATATAATCTAATGATGTGAGATTCCAAGGAAAGGTGAATAGTTTTTCATCAGCAACAAGGAGTATCTTACTTCCAGGGTCAATAGGCATTAGGGTGTACCATGGGGGCAAATCACCATTAAAGAGGGTTGTGGTGAAAACCATAGCATTAGAGCAAAGCTTCATTTCAGTTAAAACAAAAGACAAATACTAAGAGTTGCTGGAGATACCTAGGGTTATACTGAATATTGGCTCTCAATTCCACTGATAAACTAGAAGGTTTGCAAGAGGAACAGTGATAAAATGAGCATACACAAGACACATATAGAGATGAGGAGTTCTGAAATACTTAATAATACATAAAATATAAAAGGACAAAGTGAGCTTAGCTGTAATGGCCTCAGGTGAAAACAGTGGCAGCACGACTTGCCAGTTCTAGCTAGAGAGGAAGGGCACTGGTCTCATCTGAGGGCATGGCTTGTTTAGACTTTATTATTCTCTTCCAAGTTTGTGTTTTTCTTCTGAATATGGGGGATATAGAAAATGGTCACACAATTTCCCAAAATGAGTGTAACGATTATATATTGTAAACGTGCACTAGTAAAAAAATATACACAAAAATACTTCTATGTTTTGCTATGAGCTTTAATCAGTATCTGATGGACTGTTCATAATAAGCCTGTATTTTATTCAATAAAATGTTATGCTACTTACAATGTAAGTTACATGAAGACGGAGCCTACGGTGTGTATATTCATTCAAAAACTATTTTAAACTTTTATGTAAAGAATCTCATGTTGGCTGACTTGAGCCCATAGCATATATCTGTTATGTTGTCTCAAATTTATTTACTATCTGTTCAA